>JAUCBJ010006810.1:0-199446 GCA_032718475.1 Nemertoderma westbladi | reverse complement strand
TAAATAGCAGTATAAAACAACAACTGAACAGTTAGGTAGATCGGTACATCAGTACCGGTATGTCAGCATTGAGATATTTACAGAGATATTCAAGTTAAAGGATATATGCCCTTTATAATTAAACCTACTAGTGTAAGACTAAAAAGCAGTACAGCACAAAATACTTCCAAGCCGTTCTTTCCTTGGCTCAAGACTGAATGTAAACACTGCACATAGGCATTGCGTCATTTCTCGGAAATTTTCTGTACAAGGAGCCACAAAAACGCTCTCATTGGCTGACTGAACTGAGAGACGCCGTAGAACAAAGGAAATCAACACGTATGAATGTCAGCTGTTAACCGTAGTCATAGTAACTACTGTTCAAGAGTAGCTATCACCCTTTTGCGTCACGAATTGCCATAGAATCATAAAATATGCCTTTCACAGTACACATACGGAGGAAATAGGTCTTAGATCCTCTAAAAACACAGATACAGCAATAATACGGTCTCTTACACTTATTAAATCAACTACGGAGTATTTTAATGTAAAAGATAATAAAAATAACGGGGCAATTCAGCAAAGGGTTTTACAGCAACTTGTAACTGCAGAACTCGGCGATCATCAGATCATCTATCTGATAGTTGAAAAAGACTGTCTGACAGTTGGTATCAGACTATCTGATAGTTAGCGCCCCATGGGTAAATCCTTACCCCATGGGCTGTTACCTCTCTGACTGACAGCGCAACAGCCCATATAGGTCAAAGGGGGGTAGTACCTAAAGTAACAATACTGCTGACAGGGGCAAAGCAGTCAAAGGGGTGCATGCCATCTAAAATACTTGCCGTAAAACTAAATACTAAATATCTCCTAAAATTACAAATGCGAATGGTAGAACTGCAGAATAAATCCTATTGAAAGGTAACCTAAAGTAAGCTAGTAGCTAGCAGGTCTCGAAGGGGAGTATATATGTTTTAGGATGTGTGTGTGTGTGTTATGAATAAATCAATTTTGGTGTATCGCCGTCATACTAGGTTTCGGTGATTTCTGACCAAAAACAATACCGTGCGCTAGCTACTAAAATAAGCTAGTCGCGCTCTGTAGGGCGTAATACTTACAAAATGACATCAAAGCTCTCTCCTTCCTATCCACAACTCAACCGGGCAATTATGGTGTTAGTAACTACACCCGTGATCGGCACAAATACCAGATTCTGATTGTAAGATAAGAAATAGGGGTTAATTGCTACCGTACGTTAGCTGATCTGGTATACAAATTTGATTCTAGAATTTTGTTGCTGCGGTGGTTAGCAGCAATACCTATCAGTAAGTGTCAAGGCGCGGTAGGATAATAATAAAACCTCCCTAGGCCAAGCGGTGTGCCGGTAGCAGAAAGCTGCTCCTTGCCTGATCAAATATTTCGGGCTCGGGCAGGGGCAGGCAAATGTATAAACTACAAATGGGGCTTGGTATTTTTGGGGGAATTTGGAGTCCTCCCATTAAACTGAATTAATTAAACCTATAGCACATGGTACCATGTTGCAGGGTTTGAGTGTGGGAGAGGATATCTTATCTTTTAGTTATTTATTTATCTTCTTATTTTTATTATTTTTTGAAAACAATAATTTACCGGATTTACAGTTATAAAGTTAAAAATTATCAAAATAGACGGCTGTCGGCTTAATGTTTACACCCTATTGTATGAAAGCATTGAACCAATAATTGACAATGATAGTGATACAGACGCCCAAATCGCTTATGACCCTAATGAGTTTTTACTTAAACAAGAAAACCTGACAATCAACCGCACTACTATTTTTAAAGATATGATCGAGTTTTTTAAGCACGAGGGAATTATAGATGTGCCCTTGACGGTAAAGTTCGTAGATGAGATTGGGGCTGACTATGAAGGAATCTCGAGAGACGCTTATACTGGATTCTGGGAGGAGTTTTTTGACCAAGTGGCTGACGGTGAAAATTACAGAGTACCTGCACTTTGCCCAGAATTTCAGCAGGAAGAATGGAAAAGTGTTGGTCGAATATTAGTTAAAGGCTTTAAAGATTGTGGCTTTTTCCCTTTAATGTTGGCACCAGCATTTGTAATTGCTACTATTCACGGTGAAGATGCTGTAACTAATGAAATACTTTTAGATTCATTCTGCTCATATCTGTCACCTTCTGATAATGATGTAATACAACAAGCCCTTAATTCCACATTAAATGATGATGAACAGGATGAATTATCCGATATTTTAGAACGTTTCGGATACCATTCAGTGATACCTAGTCAAGAAAACATGAAATTAGTAATTATTCAGTCTGCACACAAGCAACTTATTCAACAGAGTAGTTACGCGTCTGAGATGATTTCTACTGTAGCTCGGAGCTTCTTTATCAATGAATTACCCCTTGTAGAATCTATAAATTCGCTATATGAATCAAAGAAAGCAACAATTCACTCAGTCCTAGGACTATTTTCAACTACTATACCATCTACTGAATGTGAGAGCCGATGTTTTAAATTTTTTCAACAATTTAAACGGGCTCAGGATGGTAAAGGTTTAAGAGCCTTACTGAGATTTATTGATGTTAACGACATACTGACTAACAGGGGGTTGGTTTGTATATATTAAATTAAATTAAAGGAAGAACAGGAGTCTTACACCCCCAATAAAAAATATAGAATCAGGACATTTAGCCCAAAATATTTCTCGACCCCTAGGGTCATCGAAAGAACAACAATGAACAAGAACAACAATTTATTGGTGCATTATAGATAGGCTTGGCTAATTCCCTGTCCAGCTGACGAGGTGTCGAGGATTAGCGCGTACTGGTCCAAGACACCGAAACGCAACCATATTTTTCACAAATTAATTATTTTTGCCTCAGTCATACCCCTTTCACGGCGACAAAATTGTCATATATTTTCTTATAGAATATAGGCTTAGCTATTATGCAGTTTATTAACGGTATCATTTAGTGTATGGCGGGTAGGCTTAGGTTAGGGTTGCGACACATACCTGTATGTTTAGCATGTATTTATATTTGTTTGTGTTTGTGTGTTTGTTGTTCTTTCGATGACCCTAGGGGTCGAGAAATATTTTGGGCTAAATGTCCTGATTCTATATTTTTTATTGGGGGTGTAAGACTCCTGTTCTTCCTTTAATTTAATTTAATATATACAAACCAACCCCCTGTTAGTCAGTATGTCGTTAACATCAATTATCATCTTATGAAAGTGGAGCAGAATTCCGACATTACTGCAAATCATAAAATCTTATTTAAATTTTGTACTGTGTGTGTGCCCTAGCATTCCACCAGTTTCCCATTGGTAACATATTTACTTACCATAGGCCTATAGGGTTCCTGTGTTCTGTGGTCTGACTTCTGTTTTGGGCTAGGTGGTAACAGAGTTGATGGTGCGATTATTTTAGGTCATTGGTGCATTATAGATAGGCTTGGCTAATTCCCTGTCCAGCTGACGAGGTGTCGAGGATTAGCGCGTACTGGTCCAAGACACCGAAACGCAACCATATTTTTCACAAATTAATTATTTTTGCCTCAGTCATACCCCTTTCACGGCGACAAAATTGTCATATATTTTCTTATAGAATATAGGCTTAGCTATTATGCAGTTTATTAACGGTATCATTTAGTGTATGGCGGGTAGGCTTAGGTTAGGGTTGCGACACATACCTGTATGTTTAGCATGTATTTATATTTGTTTGTGTTTGTGTGTTTGTTGTTCTTTCGATGACCCTAGGGGTCGAGAAATATTTTGGGCTAAATGTCCTGATTCTATATTTTTTATTGGGGGTGTAAGACTCCTGTTCTTCCTTTAATTTAATTTAATATATACAAACCAACCCCCTGTTAGTCAGTATGTCGTTAACATCAATTATCATCTTATGAAAGTGGAGCAGAATTCCGACATTACTGCAAATCATAAAATCTTATTTAAATTTTGTACTGTGTGTGTGCCCTAGCATTCCACCAGTTTCCCATTGGTAACATATTTACTTACCATAGGCCTATAGGGTTCCTGTGTTCTGTGGTCTGACTTCTGTTTTGGGCTAGGTGGTAACAGAGTTGATGGTGCGATTATTTTAGGTCATTGGTGCATTATAGATAGGCTTGGCTAATTCCCTGTCCAGCTGACGAGGTGTCGAGGATTAGCGCGTACTGGTCCAAGACACCGAAACGCAACCATATTTTTCACAAATTAATTATTTTTGCCTCAGTCATACCCCTTTCACGGCGACAAAATTGTCATATATTTTCTTATAGAATATAGGCTTAGCTATTATGCAGTTTATTAACGGTATCATTTAGTGTATGGCGGGTAGGCTTAGGTTAGGGTTGCGACACATACCTGTATGTTTAGCATGTATTTATATTTGTTTGTGTTTGTGTGTTTGTTGTTCTTTCGATGACCCTAGGGGTCGAGAAATATTTTGGGCTAAATGTCCTGATTCTATATTTTTTATTGGGGGTGTAAGACTCCTGTTCTTCCTTTAATTTAATTTAATATATACAAACCAACCCCCTGTTAGTCAGTATGTCGTTAACATCAATTATCATCTTATGAAAGTGGAGCAGAATTCCGACATTACTGCAAATCATAAAATCTTATTTAAATTTTGTACTGTGTGTGTGCCCTAGCATTCCACCAGTTTCCCATTGGTAACATATTTACTTACCATAGGCCTATAGGGTTCCTGTGTTCTGTGGTCTGACTTCTGTTTTGGGCTAGGTGGTAACAGAGTTGATGGTGCGATTATTTTAGGTCATTGGTGCATTATAGATAGGCTTGGCTAATTCCCTGTCCAGCTGACGAGGTGTCGAGGATTAGCGCGTACTGGTCCAAGACACCGAAACGCAACCATATTTTTCACAAATTAATTATTTTTGCCTCAGTCATACCCCTTTCACGGCGACAAAATTGTCATATATTTTCTTATAGAATATAGGCTTAGCTATTATGCAGTTTATTAACGGTATCATTTAGTGTATGGCGGGTAGGCTTAGGTTAGGGTTGCGACACATACCTGTATGTTTAGCATGTATTTATATTTGTTTGTGTTTGTGTGTTTGTTGTTCTTTCGATGACCCTAGGGGTCGAGAAATATTTTGGGCTAAATGTCCTGATTCTATATTTTTTATTGGGGGTGTAAGACTCCTGTTCTTCCTTTAATTTAATTTAATATATACAAACCAACCCCCTGTTAGTCAGTATGTCGTTAACATCAATTATCATCTTATGAAAGTGGAGCAGAATTCCGACATTACTGCAAATCATAAAATCTTATTTAAATTTTGTACTGTGTGTGTGCCCTAGCATTCCACCAGTTTCCCATTGGTAACATATTTACTTACCATAGGCCTATAGGGTTCCTGTGTTCTGTGGTCTGACTTCTGTTTTGGGCTAGGTGGTAACAGAGTTGATGGTGCGATTATTTTAGGTCATTGGTGCATTATAGATAGGCTTGGCTAATTCCCTGTCCAGCTGACGAGGTGTCGAGGATTAGCGCGTACTGGTCCAAGACACCGAAACGCAACCATATTTTTCACAAATTAATTATTTTTGCCTCAGTCATACCCCTTTCACGGCGACAAAATTGTCATATATTTTCTTATAGAATATAGGCTTAGCTATTATGCAGTTTATTAACGGTATCATTTAGTGTATGGCGGGTAGGCTTAGGTTAGGGTTGCGACACATACCTGTATGTTTAGCATGTATTTATATTTGTTTGTGTTTGTGTGTTTGTTGTTCTTTCGATGACCCTAGGGGTCGAGAAATATTTTGGGCTAAATGTCCTGATTCTATATTTTTTATTGGGGGTGTAAGACTCCTGTTCTTCCTTTAATTTAATTTAATATATACAAACCAACCCCCTGTTAGTCAGTATGTCGTTAACATCAATTATCATCTTATGAAAGTGGAGCAGAATTCCGACATTACTGCAAATCATAAAATCTTATTTAAATTTTGTACTGTGTGTGTGCCCTAGCATTCCACCAGTTTCCCATTGGTAACATATTTACTTACCATAGGCCTATAGGGTTCCTGTGTTCTGTGGTCTGACTTCTGTTTTGGGCTAGGTGGTAACAGAGTTGATGGTGCAATTATTTTAGGTCATTGGTGCATTATAGATAGGCTTGGCTAATTCCCTGTCCAGCTGACGAGGTGTCGAGGATTAGCGCGTACTGGTCCAAGACACCGAAACGCAACCATATTTTTCACAAATTAATTATTTTTGCCTCAGTCATACCCCTTTCACGGCGACAAAATTGTCATATATTTTCTTATAGAATATAGGCTTAGCTATTATGCAGTTTATTAACGGTATCATTTAGTGTATGGCGGGTAGGCTTAGGTTAGGGTTGCGACACATACCTGTATGTTTAGCATGTATTTATATTTGTTTGTGTTTGTGTGTTTGTTGTTCTTTCGATGACCCTAGGGGTCGAGAAATATTTTGGGCTAAATGTCCTGATTCTATATTTTTTATTGGGGGTGTAAGACTCCTGTTCTTCCTTTAATTTAATTTAATATATACAAACCAACCCCCTGTTAGTCAGTATGTCGTTAACATCAATTATCATCTTATGAAAGTGGAGCAGAATTCCGACATTACTGCAAATCATAAAATCTTATTTAAATTTTGTACTGTGTGTGTGCCCTAGCATTCCACCAGTTTCCCATTGGTAACATATTTACTTACCATAGGCCTATAGGGTTCCTGTGTTCTGTGGTCTGACTTCTGTTTTGGGCTAGGTGGTAACAGAGTTGATGGTGCGATTATTTTAGGTCATTGGTGCATTATAGATAGGCTTGGCTAATTCCCTGTCCAGCTGACGAGGTGTCGAGGATTAGCGCGTACTGGTCCAAGACACCGAAACGCAACCATATTTTTCACAAATTAATTATTTTTGCCTCAGTCATACCCCTTTCACGGCGACAAAATTGTCATATATTATCTTATAGAATATAGGCTTAGCTATTATGCAGTTTATTAACGGTATCATTTAGTGTATGGCGGGTAGGCTTAGGTTAGGGTTGCGACACATACCTGTATGTTTAGCATGTATTTATATTTGTTTGTGTTTGTGTGTTTGTTGTTCTTTCGATGACCCTAGGGGTCGAGAAATATTTTGGGCTAAATGTCCTGATTCTATATTTTTTATTGGGGGTGTAAGACTCCTGTTCTTCCTTTAATTTAATTTAATATATACAAACCAACCCCCTGTTAGTCAGTATGTCGTTAACATCAATTATCATCTTATGAAAGTGGAGCAGAATTCCGACATTACTGCAAATCATAAAATCTTATTTAAATTTTGTACTGTGTGTGTGCCCTAGCATTCCACCAGTTTCCCATTGGTAACATATTTACTTACCATAGGCCTATAGGGTTCCTGTGTTCTGTGGTCTGACTTCTGTTTTGGGCTAGGTGGTAACAGAGTTGATGGTGCGATTATTTTAGGTCATTGGTGCATTATAGATAGGCTTGGCTAATTCCCTGTCCAGCTGACGAGGTGTCGAGGATTAGCGCGTACTGGTCCAAGACACCGAAACGCAACCATATTTTTCACAAATTAATTATTTTTGCCTCAGTCATACCCCTTTCACGGCGACAAAATTGTCATATATTTTCTTATAGAATATAGGCTTAGCTATTATTGTTCGCGCTTTCAGACCTTTGGCAGTTTAACCCGCCAAATTAAGATGTCTTCTAGATATTAAATCGCTTTTTAGCCTATGACAAGTATTTGATTCACTACACTAGTCGAAACCAATCCGTGCGCGACCATTCACCCGCTGGATATTCCCGGGAGATTGGGTTCGACGGTTTAATTTTGTTGCTATGTAAGCCTAATGTATTATTCGACTGACAGTATTATATAATCTCTGACAATATTATTCACCTTCGGGAATATTAACAGTTCCTTTAGGACGTGGCGCTTTATCTACATAAACAGAGTTATGACTTAAACTACTCACAACGATATGGCTTAATTATAATTCACATATATGGCGCATTCTTTAGGAATGCTTCTTTAACAGACTCACTCATACACAATGCTGCACAATACTGCACACTAATCTGCCGATCTTCACTGATTTTAGTCACATATAAAAGGAACACAGACTGACTCATGTAGGGTCTATCAAATAACATTAGATTCACTTCAAACCACTTTAACATAAGTCACAATCGTTTATCTGTAACCCTTCTCTCTTACCTTCGGTATATCAAGAATATTGGGTTTCGGGGTTATTTATCGTTATTCCAAATATAATAATTCATCAACCATATTATGAAGAACTGACGGTAAATAGCAGTATAAAACAACAATGAAAACACTGATTGTTATGAGTTTGCAATGTTTCAGCAGTCAGTATGTATGATCAGTTAGCAGTGATTCCATGAGTCAGGTCAGTCGTTAGGTAGTTAAAGGATATATGCCCTTTATAATTAAACCTACTAGTGTAAGACTAAAAACTAAAACACGGAGGTGCCAAAGCCGGTTCTTAGGCTCTGGCAAAAACATAACACTGAACTACTGAGTTTCTGTATATACCTCCAACACAAAGACAACAAACGCTCTGATTGGTCAACCTGAACAACGAGAGAACAGAGAAACAAAGAAACGTCGACGTGGCAATATCAGCTGCTAGCCGTCGTCATGGTAGCGACACTGTTTTCAAGAGTATCGAGCTTTTACGTCACGGAATTACGGATTATGTCCTCTAAAGTACAAATACAGAAGAAATAGCTCTTATGTCCGCTAAAACACCAGTACAGCAAGGACACGGCCTTTTTATGCCTGGTAAACCAACTACAGAGTACTTTACGGGAAAAATAAGGAAAAATAACCGGACAATTCAGTAAAAGCTTTTACACCGCTCCCAGAAAATGGGATTTTCAGTCTATAAAATATAAAAATCACAGTTTCTAAAACATAAAGATACTCTAAACAGTTAGTCTTTCTTACGCAGACGGCGTTTACGCAGTTTTTTGAGGCTAGCAAGAGTCTTTTTCTCTTTGGGGGGAGCCACTTTACTAGGAGGGCCATAACTCCTGGGTGAAGGGTGCAATATGATTGCATCAGAAGGTGTAGGATTGTGGTCGGGGTATCCGCCGTTTCGATATGCTTCTCCTCGAGCTGATTTTCCTCCGCTCGTAGCTGGATACGTTCATCCAAAAACTCTCGCAGAGAATGGGGTTGTCTAAGTGCGATATATTCTTAGAGATTCTGGATTTCACAATCGAACTGAGATAAAGACAATTCGTTTATCGATTGGACTTACTGTTATAACTTACGTTTATCTGAACAAACGCAGGTTTCTTTTTTGATCTTTATAGAATAGCGTTTAACTCGTTTCGTACAACGCTCTCCTTCACCTTGATGAGGGGTTGTATCGCGTTAAACGGGGACGACCATACGGTTGGATAGTGATATTAGGTGTCCGCGTCACAATCCGGCTAGGTAAGATGGGCGGCTAGCTAGAAATCACTGTCGGAGTGTTACCGATTAATTGTTAGGGTAGCACTAGATCTTTGAACAGTGAATACAGTCCACGAGGATCCGCGACACCACCAGGATCGCAGGTCTGAGGTCCAACTAAGGAATGAGGAGGTTTGATCGAGTATTCCGGGACTCTGATCGTAGGTTTACTCCAGGATCGTTCGAGCCGAGTGAGCATAGGTGGTACGTCAAACAAGTTTCGCTCGAAACTCCAGTAAATATAACGAGCACAACTGTGTTTAACACAACGTTTCCGTGGATGTTTATGTCTTTCCGTTTATTGGCTGGATCTAGGGCATTTATCGTAATAATACCAAAGACGCACATCTGGTAGGGGTAACGCGGATGATATTTATTTGTTGTTACAATGCTTCTATCAAGAATTACCAATATATGTTGGAGTTACCGCGTTTATTTGTTTCTTTAATGTCTTTTCTTTCGAGCCGATTTCGAATAGAATTTTCGCATTCGAATTTCAGTTTATGGTTCCGACTCCGCTGGGCAGGATATATAGTCGACATAGTCCGTATTGTGTAAATTGATAGAATGACCAGTAGTTAAGAAGACCATATACGTACCATTACGCTGCGTATATCGAGCAGCGAATTTTCTATAGTCCAACTCGCGCGAGCTGCTCTTGGGACATTGGCGGTTCGATATAACGACCATCGTCCTCCGCAGCAGTTGGACTAACGTCGCCGCGTATTAAGCTATCAACAAACGCTTGTAAAAGTAGAGTATATCGCTCCCCGATACTAAGACCATCTTCTATCAACTCCGTCATATCTGCTATATATGAGTTTATCCATATTATAATGAGTTTATATTTAGGCGAGCGGGCGTCGCTGCCTACCCCAATCAACCCCCGGACAGTACGAGATCCTCAGCGCCGATGTGTCGTCGCCGCTGTACTTTCGCCAACGACGTAGCCGCACAACGACAACGACAACCGGCACAAGTCACTCAACTGTCCGTCCCAAAAGCTTAGATGTACTTCAGGTTTTCCTTGGAGAGTTAGGTTACTTTTACGATTGCGACTAGCTACTGTAAACACACCTTAGCAGTAACATTCACCTATAAACTCACAAATACCACACAACTGGTCACAACTACGCACATTCGGGCCATTTGTCCGTTAGTCAATGCCTTCCAGAATGTCACTGTATTATTATGTATCCTTGGATACTAGTAGTGCGCTATTTATTCCCTATGCTATTCAATGGGACAGGCTTTCTATTGTTCGTTAACTCAATTCTAATTCTAGCGTGGTTGTTGCTATGGTGACATTATGCAAAGCTAGCGGTAGAATTAGGGTGATTCCAATGCATACAGATCTGGGATGTTATTTAATAGTAATTCTTTAATAGTCAATGTTCTGTTTTATACATGACTTTATGAATTTTATCGGCTATTGACTATGTTTGGGAGACTTTCACACACTCATACGCATGATAAGATAAATCTCCGCTCCCTTGATCTATTAATTAATGGAATTTTGGGAACTTTATAAATTGCGTAAAAATGGCAATTTATTAAATTCATTAAAAGGCATGAATTTAAATTGATTCCCTGAAATTTTATTATTTGATAATTAAATGGACATATTTGGATTCCAGAACATGTCTGGGGACACAAGATCCTTAATTCTATGACAATTGTCTTTTTAAGAATATCGGTAAATACTACGATATCTTAATTGACTAGAATTATTGAAGGATCTGAATTTTACAGATTTTGATTTATTAGATTTTGCAAATATTAATTAATTAATATTTGAGATGGGCACCGATTTATTCCAGAACTTGTCTGGGGACGTTAACCACTGATTCTAGAATTTGTCTTTCAAGTATATCGGTGGGTGCCGCGATATCTTAATCGACTAGAATTACAGATGGTCAAAGGGTTTAACAGATTTATTTTGCGTTATACGCTACTGTTAAAGGGACATCACGCTACTATATGTATTATTTAATATACGGTATGAGAGCAATATCGCACGAAGCAATGTCAGTGTGAAGAGGCAAGTCGTTTCCAAGGTCTACCCAGAGCTTGGTTTAGCCGAGACACGAGGATCTGAACTTTGCATTCCTAATACTCTGCCTACCAATAATACTTGAATATAGTAGTGGCTTTATTGTACTTTAATAAGTACGGACATTTCATCTTACTGTAGTTACGTATTTGTAATGTAATACGGACAGTAAGGAAGAAGGAAAAGAATTATTTCTTGCCGTCGCATTAAATATAATATATACGTAATTAAGTAATAAACGCGAATATATATTGCACTAATCTACTAAATAATCGCTAAAATAACATTCTACTGAATAAAATTAAAGAAAACGATTATAATAGAATTACATAGTAATACATACATAAATATAAAAATAATAAAATAATATAAAATAATAGAGTCACACACCCACTCCATATGTTGTTACGTTATGGAGTCCCTAGATGTTTGAAGGATTAGGGAGGTGGTCGTGGGAAGAGAATCTTGCCTTCCACAGTTTCCGGAGAGTCCTCCATTCCCTTCCGATAAACACAAACGACCGACTGGGTGATTGAGTCGCTGCATCCTGAATACAATTCCAGGTTTCCTCTTCGTCCTGGAATAGTGACGATAGAAACATCGCTCAAAGTATATGACGGCGTCACAAAGCCGATTCCAGGAGCTATAGTGGTCCGTCGCTCTCTGCAGGAGAGGTGAGAGTCCCTGCGAGACGTCTGATGTTCCAGAGCTCCAATCGCTCTCTCTGATCTTCATGATGGATCCACTCGCGGAGGGGAGGCCCAGATCCACGGCGTCGTCCCTGGCAACATGTAATACTGACAGATCTATCCCGGGTTCAAATAACTCCGATCCACCCGTCCGGGTTTCAGGTTCGACTTTCTCCGCTCCCTTGGCTGGTCTAATCTCAGTCGGAGTAAGATGGGGAGGCCATTCATTCTCCTTACTCAGGAAGTCGGGTTCACCTAACCGGTCTATAGTATCTGTCAGTTCTTGAGGAGTTGCTCCTCTGGAAGCGATGTCCGTTGGATTAAACTTCTTGGGGCAATATCTCCATTGATCTACATTGGAGCTAAGATTGTCATTATCTGAGGAGTGTGGTGTTCCCTCAGTTGGGTCGTCTCCCTCACTAGTATCATCTTCCCATTCACTCACCTGGCAGACGCGATCTTGAAGCAGTCTTTCCCTGAGCGTTCTACGGGAAGGTCCAGTAAGGTACCAACCTACTCTAGTTCTTACCGCATAGGTCTGTAGGGGCTGCGGTTGAGCAGGCCGTTTCTCTAATGTCTCCAGCGCCTCATGCGCGTTTTGGCCGATGAGTATTTGCACTCCAGGGTAATCAGTCTGGAATCGAGGTATGTTAAGATGTTGGATGCTCTCATCCTCGTCCCAATTATAAAGGTCTGCTTGAGTAGTAGCGAAGTTCTTTATAGCCACCATTTTCACTGACCTTATGCTATGTTCTCCTAGTTCGTCTTGTGGGGTGGACAACGCGCCTACATAATAATCAGCTGTTATTGTAGATTTCCAAACTTGCATAATGCCTGACATGTTGAGCTTAGTTTGGAACTTGGGTTGTCCAGCAAATATATCTTCGGCTAGCTCTTTATCGATGAATGTTCCTGTGCTGCCGGAGTCCAGGAGGGCGTTCACTACATAACTCCGTTTAGGTCCGTGCACCCTTACCTGCACCACAGGAAACTCTCGGATTCCTATATTGGAAGTTGGCGCTTTCCAAGATGGTTGTTGATCGGAAGTAGTTAAGGTAAGGTCGCTGTCTGTGTCTTTCTCATGTACGAGTGCTCGATACACTGCGGTGGTGTTTATTAGGTAACAGGATTCGTTTTGGTCGGAGAACTCGTCCGTATAGAATCCTTCCATCTCAGATTGATCAGTGTCGTTCACATCACTGAATTGGACATGTAGTTCGGACTCACTTACCTGACTCGGGCTGTTTCGTTCGAATTCCGTGTGCAACAAGATATGATGATTTGCGCCGCACTTTGCACACCTTGCGTCGGAGTTACAGGTTCGCCGTTGGTGTCCTCGTCTGAGGCAATTATAACACAACCGCTTATCCCACATGACTTCACGTCTATCCTCGAGTGATTTCCTCAGGAATTTATCACACGCATTTAAACGGTGGGGCCCGTCGCACAGCACACATTTCGGCTTGATGTTACTTACTTTAACCTGTGCTATGTGGTGCACACTTGTTCTTTCCTCGGGCTTTCTCACCTGAATTCCTTTAGGAGACGTAGGAGGGGTTTTTTGTACCGGTTCCCTTCTGTCATTGGGTCGAGACTTGGATTTACTTACCTGTTCTTTAGGCATTTTATTGACATAATAAGGCCTGTCAGTGTCTTTCCCGCTGTCCTCTCCTTGAGAGGTTTGGCTTTCACCGTCGTCGGTATAACATACTGGTGTTACCCTTCTCCTAGAAACGGGTTTCTCACTTACCTTGTTTTCCAATGTCTTCTCTCTGGACTGCCTTAGGAGCTGTAATTTCACTTCTCTATCTAAGAATGACATGAGATCAGTCATGGTAGGGTCTCGTCGTTGTTGTTCCATCATATATAACACCTTCTTATCCCAGCGTGTACCTACTCCACCCTTGGGCAAAGCAGATGCTAAGGCTCTTACAACCATAGAATTCTGGTGTTCATGAGACTTACCTAGCCAATCTAATTGTCTACAGATCTCCTGAATCTCATCGGAAAACTCTATAATCCCGCTGCTAAGAAACTTTCGGGGCGCCATTAATTTTGCATACAAATACCCAGCTATGTCATTCCTATTACCATACCTGATGTTTAGTGTATCCCAAACTTGTCTTAATCCATCTGGATGTCCAATAAATTTTAACGCCATTGACTTGGGAGGTCCTTCCAAACATTCGATGAGGAATCTAAGTTTCTCTCCGTTAGATAGTACAGAGTTCTGTATGTTATCTTTGTAATATTCATTAAAAGGTAACCATTTCATCTCATCTCCATTGAACTTGACAATCTCTCCAACCTTTACCGCTTGACGGGCTTTGGTTCTAGCCATTTGACGCGTAAAACTTTCTTGAGCCATCGTATTATTGAATATAGAATTATTGGTATCTAAATTTCTCGGATTATGATCAGGTCTATATGGAATATCATTATCAACAGGTTTATAATCACCCTTAATAGGGTTTACTATAGGAGTTTCTACTTCGCTAGCAGTATATATGCGTGTAGGTTCCACACCTTGCGCATGAGATACTTCAGACCTAACGGGTTGACACATTGTTACAGGGGGTGGTGTTATACCCCTTTGTATGTTCACTAATTTATCGCATTCTAACGCGATATTTTGCTGCACTTCTTGCAACTCTAACTTGCTTTCCCTCACTGTTCCCTTTAAATGTTGGACAGTCCCTTCCAACTCTCGGACCTGTTGGGAGGAGCGTATCCGATTCTCCTTCATCTCTCCGAGGAGAATATCCATCCCCCGCCGTCTCTCGTCTACCCAATCAACCGCCGAAACGGGATCCGCCAACGTCGTAGCGGGCAGACAAGGGACAACGGGCGACAAATTCGGAATATTTCGCTCGGGGTCCAGGACCTGAACTGTCTCTCGGGCAGTTCTACGGGGCACAGGTAGCTTAGTGCTATGTAGAGGGAATTTACAGGTAGTCTCATGGAGCACAGGTATGTCTATAACCGAAGGGGTGATTTCAAGAACAGGCCTACTTATTTCAGGCTCATCTACTATAGTAGGGAGTCTTTCTATTTTAATTATTTGGTCTGTGGGCTCTGTACTACCTAAGTTGGTGTTATTTAGTTGCCTTCTAACAGCTGGAGGCAAATCAGGCAATTTCTGACGGTGGAATGTTCTTTTACGTCTGCTTAGACGAGATCTATTTCCTTTGCCTTCAGTATCGGTGGTATCGCCTTCCTCCGATGATGTATATCCCTGTCTTTTGGGAGTAGATCGACTCATCATCTGCATATTACTAGCTGTTAACTGTTTATTGAAGTTGTCTTGCCTCTCTTGAAGATTTTCCAACTCTAGTTGGGTTGCCTCTTCAGATGCTCTCCGTTCTGCTTCCGCCACCGCTGCCGCTTTTACCTCTGCCGCTGCCGCTTTTGCCTCTGCCTTTGCTTCTGCTGCTGCCGCTTTTGCCTTTGCCTCTGCTTCTGCTGCTGCTTTTGTTGCCTTTGCCTCTGCTTCTGCTGCTGCCGCTTTTGCCTCTGCCGCTGCTTCTGCCAAGGTCGCTTTTCTTTCCGCCTCTGCCACTGCTGCTATCTTTCTGTCTTCTATACGTTTTTTTCTTACTTGTTCTTCTTGTTCTCTAGCGATGCGGAGTTGTTCATCGAATTTAGCTTGGTTCGCCGCTAACCTATCCACATCAATTGCATCCAACACACGCTGGGCTCCTTCACTATTAGGGTTAAGTCCCTCTAACCTTCTCCTCAATTCGTCATCACCTAAAAAACGTTGATAGTCTGACAGATAGATATCAATGGCATCCCTCTTATGCGGTTTCTCTGCTGTCGCTTCACTCTCCGTTGTATCTAGTAGACTGTCTGACAGGTTCTGCTTTGCGTCAGACATGTTTGTGTGTACAGTTGAATGTCTACTGCTGTATTACAGTCTGAGCAAGTCTAGTAACTCAGTATTAACTGATAGCCTAGTAATTAATTACCGGTACTGCTACTCAGTGTAGCGTGATATATATAATATATTAGAATACCGGTATGCTTATAGTATATATAACTATATAAGTATTATTACAGACTAGGTTTATCACAGAATACCGGTATAATTTTAGCACAAATATATATAAATATATAATAGGCCTATCGGGAATACCGGTATACAGCTTACAGTTTGTAGTATATATAATTCTGAAATAGAATTAATTACAAGTACCGGTATAATTTCAGCCTAGATTTATAGAAATAAGATAATATGCCTATCGTAAATACCGGTATATCAATTATTTTGGAATAATTGAATTTCTGAACTTTAGGGTTACTTGGTTACTTTAACTTACTTTATTACCGTTATTTAAGCAGTAATCCAACTGATATTGAGACCTAATGGTTGTATGGTAGGCCTACTATTTATAAATCGTTAGATTTGATTTATAATATATATATACCCGTTTTAATGGGTTTTGTCAATGTTTGAAATAAATGTTATTATTTCTGGGGAGTAATCACTACACAAAGCGGTGCGCTTTCAGTGAAGTGTTACTTATAGACACTAAAACAAATAATTCTAATTTACCTAAGTTACTTAATACTACAAATTACGTACAATTCGGGTTGAGATTACAATCTCTAAATAAACACAAAAATTTACAAAAAACACAAAATACGAATTTTTTAGGGTAATTTTACAAGAAGTCTACAAACCAGCCTAACAAAGGGTTAGAAATCTGATTATTACAGCGGACAGGGTACTACGGTATTTGAAATAATAAGTAGTAGTAAATACACTGCGTTGTCTAGATAGGAAAATACCACCGCCTGACGACCTATAGCCGTATCGCTATAGGTTCTACGTTGTGCATCACGGAGTGTTCCTACCTAGAAGTTAATAGAGCTAATCGAATGTGCCTATCAACCACTTTACAACACAAATATAATGCCTACACTAATTATTCTCGGAAAGCACTGTACACTAAACCCTAAATTAGGTACGAGTACTTGTACAACAGATAATCAGTAATTAAATATACTTGAACAGCTAAAAGAACCACGGCATCTGCTGGAGTGACCGATGCACAAAATCACCAGTCTTTACCTACGCCAAGCAGCCCGTGTAGTACCGAGGTTAATTTAACTATAGCGGTATGTATAACAAACACAATTACTGTAGGAACAAACTTGGGGAATGAATGTTGCGGATAATCGCATAAACTCTGAATAATAAATATTACGCTACGCGTACAAACTACTCAAACAAAATACAGACCGAACACTGACAGACTACTATCAAGCCTAAACAAACTACGGTATATGCAGACTCCGAAATGATTAGGGAGTATGCGCTCTAACCCAGTAGTGCGACTTATTCTTTAGCTGGGGGATTACCTTACCGCATTGGCTGCCCCTACTTCCTAACCGTACTTAATCGGACAAGTGCTCTACACACACTGCAATTCGTTCGGACTTAACAGCAATCAGACAACAGCTCAACCTACAAATTGTCTGTACAATCTGATCAGGCTTACACGCCTTCTGTTCAATACTGGCCTACAAATAAATAAAACTTGACAGAAATAAGTAAAATCTCAATAAAAAATCAGGGCGGCCGTTCCCTGATTAAGTACTAAGACCTACCGGTATACAACTATCAAAATCGAATAATACTGCTGTACCTGTACTGTTGTAGGTACCGGTCCGAGTGGTTAGGTAGTCAGGCCTACTGGTACCGGTTCTGGCAGTTGGGCCTACTGACCTACAGATGTACCGGTTGACCGGTACTTTCAACTTTATTGCTTACTGCAACAAAGAAGCTATATCCTTTAATGTTCGCGCTTTCAGACCTTTGGAAGTTTAACCCGCCAAATTAAGATGTCTTCTAGATATTAAATCGCTTTTTAGCCTATGACAAGTATTTGATTCACTACACTAGTCGAAACCAATCCGTGCGCGACCATTCACCCGCTGGATATTCCCGGGAGATTGGGTTCGACGGTTTAATTTTGTTGCTATGTAAGCCTAATGTATTATTCGACTGACAGTATTATATAATCTCTGACAATATTATTCACCTTCAGGAATATTAACAGTTCCTTTAGGACGTGGCGCTTTATCTACATAAACAGAGTTATGACTTAAACTACTCACAACGATATGGCTTAATTATAATTCACATATATGGCGCATTCTTTAGGAATGCTTCTTTAACAGACTCACTCATACACAATGCTGCACAATACTGCACACTAATCTGCCGATCTTCACTGATTTTAGTCACATATAAAAGGAACACAGACTGACTCATGTAGGGTCTATCAAATAACATTAGATTCACTTCAAACCACTTTAACATAAGTCACAATCGTTTATCTGTAACCCTTCTCTCTTACCTTCGGTATATCAAGAATATTGGGTTTCGGGGTTATTTATCGTTATTCCAAATATAATAATTCATCAACCATATTATGAAGAACTGACGGTAAATAGCAGTATAAAACAACAATGAAAACACTGATTGTTATGAGTTTGCAATGTTTCAGCAGTCAGTATGTATGATCAGTTAGCAGTGATTCCATGAGTCAGGTCAGTCGTTAGGTAGTTAAAGGATATATGCCCTTTATAATTAAACCTACTAGTGTAAGACTAAAAACTAAAACACGGAGGTGCCAAAGCCGGTTCTTAGGCTCTGGCAAAAACATAACACTGAACTACTGAGTTTCTGTATATACCTCCAACACAAAGACAACAAACGCTCTGATTGGTCAACCTGAACAACGAGAGAACAGAGAAACAAAGAATCGTGACGTGGCAATATCAGCTGCTAGCCGTCGTCATGGTAGCGACACTGTTTTCAAGAGTATCGAGCTTTTACGTCACGGAATTACGGATTATGTCCTCTAAAGTACAAATACAGAAGAAATAGCTCTTATGTCCGCTAAAACACCAGTACAGCAAGGACACGGCCTTTTTATGCCTGGTAAACCAACTACAGAGTACTTTACGGGAAAAATAAGGAAAAATAACCGGACAATTCAGTAAAAGCTTTTACAATTATGCAGTTTATTAACGGTATCATTTAGTGTATGGCGGGTAGGCTTAGGTTAGGGTTGCGACACGTACCTGTATGTTTAGCATGTATTTATATTTGTTTGTGTTTGTGTGTTTGTTGTTCTTTCGGTGACCCTAGGGGTCGAGAAATATTTTGGGCTAAATGTCCTGATTCTATATTTTTTATTGGGGGTGTAAGACTCCTGTTCTTCCTTTAATTTAATTTAATATATACAAACCAACCCCCTGTTAGTCAGTATGTCGTTAACATCAATTATCATCTTATGAAAGTGGAGCAGAATTCCGACATTACTGCAAATCATAAAATCTTATTTAAATTTTGTACTGTGTGTGTGCCCTAGCATTCCACCAGTTTCCCATTGGTAACATATTTACTTACCATAGGCCTATAGGGTTCCTGTGTTCTGTGGTCTGACTTCTGTTTTGGGCTAGGTGGTAACAGAGTTGATGGTGCGATTATTTTAGGTCATTGGTGCATTATAGATAGGCTTGGCTAATTCCCTGTCCAGCTGACGAGGTGTCGAGGATTAGCGCGTACTGGTCCAAGACACCGAAACGCAACCATATTTTTCACAAATTAATTATTTTTGCCTCAATCATACCCCTTTCACGGCGACAAAATTGTCATATATTTTCTTATAGAATATAGGCTTAGCTATTATGCAGTTTATTAACGGTATCATTTAGTGTATGGCGGGTAGGCTTAGGTTAGGGTTGCGACACATACCTGTATGTTTAGCATGTATTTATATTTGTTTGTGTTTGTGTGTTTGTTGTTCTTTCGATGACCCTAGGGGTCGAGAAATATTTTGGGCTAAATGTCCTGATTCTATATTTTTTATTGGGGGTGTAAGACTCCTGTTCTTCCTTTAATTTAATTTAATATATACATACCAACTGTTCGCGGTATTTCAACTTTCCATAACGCGAGTTGAATATTTTTGTATTTTATTAAAATTGATTATTCCGATATTACTACTGGGTGCGGGACCATGGGTTTTGGGCACATTCAATAAACTGGGGGCGATTTATGGGCGAACTTTGGGACAACTTACAGGGTACGGGAATAATTTCATAGTTATAAGGGCCAGGGGGGATGGAAAATGCAAGCAGTATTCAGGTTAGCCTGAGTACTATTAGGCCCTGGCCAACTTCCTGCTGCCTGTAGGGGTGGATTTGGTAATGCGCCAGGCCTAAAGGACAAGGACTGCCCTTAGCGGTCCCTGGCCAACGGCAGCTACTACGAGACTGAAAAGAACTCGGAACGCTGACTGCTTGTGTCAGGGATTTGCGACGGGCACCGACGGCCCCTTAGTAGCCAAGCCGTTCTGGTTCTCGATGATCGAACCCCGGGGTTCGTGAGGGGTGGAGCGGACACGCGAACAGGTGGCCAACTTAAGACTGCCCCCTGACCTAAGCCGTACTGGTTCTCGATGACCGATCCCTTCGGGGTTCGTGAGGGGTGGGACGGACATGCGAAAGGGCTGGCCACAGGACTGGTTTGACAAGGACTGCCCTTAGCGGTCTCGGGTCAACTGCAGCTACTACGAGCCTGAAAAGAACTCGGAACGCTGACTGCTTGACTGGGATTTGCGACGGGAACCGACGACAGACCCCTTAGCCAAGCCGTTCTGGTTCTCGATGATCGCTCCCTTCGGGGTTCGTGAGGGGTGGAACGGACACGCGATGGGGTCGAAAGACAAAGGACTAGACTCGACTAGACTCTACTGGCCTACCGACTGTTCGGAGCAGTTTCTCGGCTGCCGAAGCGACTACGAGCCTGAAACGGACTCGGAAAGCCTAGGTGGTTGGGTTTCTGTAATGAACTGACGGACCCCTAGCCAAGCCGTTCTGGTTCTCGATGATCGAACCCTTCGGGGTTCGTGAGGGGTGGAACGGACACGCGAACGGGTCCACCGACACGACAGACTCTTAGCCAAGCCGTACTGGTTCTCGATGACCGAACCCTTCGGGGTTCGAGAGGGGTGGTACGGATACGCGACAGAGTCTACCGACTGGACCGACCCTTAGCCAAGCCGGGCTGGTTCTCGATGATCGTTCCCTTCGGGGTTCGTGAGGGGTGGAACGGACACGCGACAGGGTCGACCGACACCGACACTACGGCACTAAGACTGGGACTGAGGGAAAATCTGGGGAACATTAGGTAGGCTAAAATTCTGAGCGAACAGTGGGTTATTAAATAATATACCGTAGGGATTTATATTATCGTGTATAATTATTGTGAATATTTGGTGTATATTGATTTGGGGAAGCCCAAAATTATTCTTAATCAGGTTTTCAACTATAGGAAGTTACATTAAAGAGTATATCCAACTAATGCAGCTTTTCTCAACCGCAAACTTGCATCTTAGAAATATTCCCTCCCCACAATCAATATCCGGTGACTGGCCGGGGCTCGGTGGTCTGTTAAGTCACGTCTCCAGCATCGGCGTTTTTCCCCCTGGTGTAGGAATAACGGCAACACCAACCCCCTGTTAGTCAGTATGTCGTTAACATCAATTATCATCTTATGAAAGTGGAGCAGAATTCCGACATTACTGCAAATCATAAAATCTTATTTAAATTTTGTACTGTGTGTGTGCCCTAGCATTCCACCAGTTTCCCATTGGTAACATATTTACTTACCATAGGCCTATAGGGTTCCTGTGTTCTGTGGTCTGACTTCTGTTTTGGGCTAGGTGGTAACAGAGTTGATGGTGCGATTATTTTAGGTCATTGGTGCATTATAGATAGGCTTGGCTAATTCCCTGTCCAGCTGACGAGGTGTCGAGGATTAGCGCGTACTGGTCCAAGACACCGAAACGCAACCATATTTTTCACAAATTAATTATTTTTGCCTCAGTCATACCCCTTTCACGGCGACAAAATTGTCATATATTTTCTTATAGAATATAGGCTTAGCTATTGTGCAGTTTATTAACGGTATCATTTAGTGTATGGCGGGTAGGCTTAGGGTTAGGGTTGCGACACATACCTGTATGTTTAGCATGTATTTATATTTGTTTGTGTTTGTGTTTGTGTGTTTGTTGTTCTTTCGATGACCCTAGGGGTCGAGAAATATTTTGGGCTAAATGTCCTGATTCTATATTTTTTATTGGGGGTGTAAGACTCCTGTTCTTCCTTTAATTTAATTTAATATATACATACCAACCCCCTGTTAGTCAGTATGTCGTTAACATCAATTATCATCTTATGAAAGTGGAGCAGAATTCCGACATTACTGCAAATCATAAAATCTTATTTAAATTTTGTACTGTGTGTGTGCTGTGCGGATCCCAATAGATCCGACTGGTCCAGGACTGTATAGTGGAGAGGGCAAAATGGTGTGATGAAAAAGCATCAGATAATATGTTTGGTTCAATATCAATAATGCAGTAATGTAAGATAATGGATGGCGGTAAATATAAACAATAAACCATCAGACAATAAACACCACGGTACTATAAAATATACAATGAAAGGTAGGCCTATAGGGAGACCGGTAATACTGCTGTACATATAAACAACAAAAGTGTGAAAGGGGGGGGGGGGGAGCATGGCCTATAATAAAGTCCATGGAGATCTGTAGGGGAGCTGGAACACAAGCTGACCCATTAAATACCACCCGAGGCTTAGTATCTTTCCGAGCAAGGTGGTGTGGGAGATAAAATCCAGTATCAGGGGGACTGGTTGCCGTGGTAACAATACCATCAGTCTGTAATTTACTCATTTTTGTCTGGTAAATATCGAGCTCGGATGGTTTCAGTTGGGAAATAATTCGCTTTTGTTGCCGCTGAACTATGGAAAAGTTCGATTTTGGGCGAAGGAGACACCGGAAGGGAAGTCGAACTCGATATCGTGATGGATCATCAGGAGAACGCTCAGGTATAGGGTAAGGAGTGCAATCCACTTCATCCTTTTTTATACCTACAGTTTCTAAATTCCAGAATTGTATAACTTCTATAGGTTCGGTAAGTAACATGGATGGGTTAGATCCTGACAGAGAGACGGGTATATGGGTACTACCAGGAGAAGTGGCACCAGATAAAACACAACCAAAAAATGTGTCAATAACTGCTGGCTGGTTAGGGAAATTCTGTACAAAATTTGTGACATTCCAAATCTGGTCTGCTCCTATAATTAAGGATATGTGCCTATCCCCACCATCAAAAGTATCTGCCCATTGGGTTAAATGGGATAGGCTATTTGGTATTGAGGACATAGTTTCTTGTTTAATGGGAGGACATAATTTCTCAGTAGTCCATGCATTTAGTTGGATTGGTGCCTGAGAAAACTGGCTGAAAAGGTTAAACTGGACAAGATTGGATTGCTGCGTTGTGCAGTTTCCACCAAAGGATCCAGTTGTCATAAGCTGTGATTGTAAACAAGGCAGGTCAAGAGCTTGACTAAGATCATATTGAATATAAGATCGTTTCGATCCATCATCAAGGTAAATATGTATCCAATAACCATTATTAATATATGGATGTGTAATAAAACATAGGGCTAGTTTTATAAAAATGGCAGAAGTGTGCATGATTATGCTCGAATCGGTAGTGTTCACAGGGTTTACAGAGATTGCTGTATCACCCTGCCGAGCATCACCCTGCCGGGGAGGTGGATAAAATCTTTTCTGATGAAAGTTATTACGTTTGTAATGGTTATGGGGATGGGTAGCTTCTGAAGTGGAATTATTTTGGTGGTCAGATCGGTTACTTCCCGTTTTGGGGATTGTAGCAGTAGCTGCTTTATCCCTTTCATTGCGGTAGCATAATAAGGTGTGATGTAATTTACCACAATGGTGGCATAATTCTGAAGATGGACATTCATATGTAGGATGTGGTCCAAAACAATTACTACAAAGTTTGGCAGTGCGAATTATTGAAATACGACCATCAACCATTTTGTTCATAAAGGTAGTGCAGGTTTTGAGTTTATGGGTTGCCCCTTTACATGCAGGGCACATTAAATTGGGTTTATACTGAGCCAAATTATCACCGGTAGCTAGGGCAATTGTTGAGGCAAAATTACCCCTAGTATTATAAGGTACGTATGTTTTACCTGTATTATTGGTATATTTGGGACTAGACCGAGGTATGGTGTTAGTCGCTCCATAAGCTACTGACTCGAGCGATTCTAGTTCTGAGTTTACAAAGGTTAATAACGCCCCCAAATTAAATCGTTCAGAGGCATGGTTACGGTTCCAGATAAGAACTAAATCTATTGGGAGTTTCTGTAAAAGTAGAGGGGCTAATAGAAGTGAAGTTAAATCTGGCGATTTATCACTCAAAGGAGTTCCACTTGGAGAAATTTCTGTAGATAAATGTCGGATTTCCCGCAATGCGCCCTCAAAAGAATCAATAGTTTCACGGAATACTTTAAGGTTGGTTGTCTGGATCATTGGCAATGAGCATAGGCGGCTCGCATATAATCCTATAAGTAGGTTAGGATTACCATAACGGCGTTTTAGTATAGTAATAGCATCGTTATAATTACTGGCCGTCAATGATATACCTGAAAGGGCCTCTTTAGCGTCATTAATCAGAGAACTACGGAGGTAGACAAACTTCTGAACCTCAGATAAACCTGGTCGGTTATGGATCAATGCTTCATATTGATCCCAGAAGGGACGCCAAGACATAAATTCGCCATCAAACGTTGGGACAGCAATTTTAGGTAATCCATGGGTACTACTGGCAATGCCATGGTTGGAGGAATGGTGCGACTGGCTGCCGGAATTTGTAGAAGAATTCGAGTTTGTTCTCTCAATCCGGGATAAAATTCGATTGGATTTAAATAAAGTTTTATCCAAGTCGCGGTCGTAGTTAGAAGGTTCCGGAGAATATCCAAGGTCAATTAACTCCGAATCTATCGAGTTTAATATTTTACGTTGTCTGTCCACGAGTTCGATTTGGTACGCCAACTCATCCGAGTCGATATCTTCCTCGTTCTTACACCATAAAGTCTCAAGTTCTGTTATGAGTTTACGAGCTTTTGTGCGTTCTATCCCTCGAGTACGTTTTATCGCATTGATTTCAGTGGTTAGGTTGGGAGGGCCACCGGTATCCACACCCCCACGGTTGCGGGTTGGAGATGTAGGTGGGTTAGTGTCGTCGTCCGACATAACCGCTGTACCAGTTATCTACCGGTAGGTCAGTAGGTATTAAATATAACATGGAAATTACAGCTTTCTGGCATTACAGTATTTTCTTGTTAGGTTAGGCTAAACTGTCCAATATTTCAGTATTTATTTATTACGGGTGCGATTCTGATCCGGTTCGAAGAGTGTGCGGATCCCAATAGATCCGACTGGTCCAGGACTGTATAGTGGAGAGGGCAAAATGGTGTGATGAAAAAGCATAAGATAATATGTTTGGTTCAATATCAATAATGCAGTAATGTAAGATAATGGATGGCGGTAACCATATAAACAATAAACCATCAGACAATAAACACCACACGGTGAACGGTACAATAAAATATACAATGAAAGGTAGGCCTATAGGGAGACCGGTAATACTGCTGTACATATAAACAACAAAAGTGTGAAAAGGGGGGGGGGGGGAGCATGGCCTATAATAGAGCCCATGGAGATCTGTAGGGGAGCTGGAACATGTGCCCTAGCATTCCACCAGTTTCCCATTGGTAACATATTTACTTACCATAGGCCTATAGGGTTCCTGTGTTCTGTGGTCTGACTTCTGTTTTGGGCTAGGTGGTAACAGAGTTGATGGTGCGATTATTTTAGGTCATTGGTGCATTATAGATAGGCTTGGCTAATTCCCTGTCCAGCTGACAAGGTGTCGAGGATTAGCGCGTACTGGTCCAAGACACCGAAACGCAACCATATTTTTCACAAATTAATTATTTTTGCCTCAGTCATACCCCTTTCACGGCGACAAAATTGTCATATATTTTCTTATAGAATATAGGCTTAGCTATTGTGCAGTTTATTAACGGTATCATTTAGTGTATGGCGGGTAGGCTTAGGGTTAGGGTTGCGACACATACCTGTATGTTTAGAATGTATTTATATTTGTTTGTGTTTGTGTTTGTGTGTTTGTTGTTCTTTCGATGACCCTAGGGGTCGAGAAATATTTTGGGCTAAATGTCCTGATTCTATATTTTTTATTGGGGGTGTAAGACTCCTGTTCTTCCTTTAATTTAATTTAATATATACATACCAACCCCCTGTTAGTCAGTATGTCGTTAACATCAATTATCATCTTATGAAAGTGGAGCAGAATTCCGACATTACTGCAAATCATAAAATCTTATTTAAATTTTGTACTGTGTGTGTGCCCTAGCATTCCACCAGTTTCCCATTGGTAACATATTTACTTACCATAGGCCTATAGGGTTCCTGTGTTCTGTGGTCTGACTTCTGTTTTGGGCTAGGTGGTAACAGAGTTGATGGTGCGATTATTTTAGGTCATTGGTGCATTATAGATAGGCTTGGCTAATTCCCTGTCCAGCTGACGAGGTGTCGAGGATTAGCGCGTACTGGTCCAAGACACCGAAACGCAACCATATTTTTCACAAATTAATTATTTTTGCCTCAGTCATACCCCTTTCACGGCGACAAAATTGTCATATATTTTCTTATAGAATATAGGCTTAGCTATTGTGCAGTTTATTAACGGTATCATTTAGTGTATGGCGGGTAGGCTTAGGGTTAGGGTTGCGACACATACCTGTATGTTTAGCATGTATTTATATTTGTTTGTGTTTGTGTTTGTGTGTTTGTTGTTCTTTCGATGACCCTAGGGGTCGAGAAATATTTTGGGCTAAATGTCCTGATTCTATATTTTTTATTGGGGGTGTAAGACTCCTGTTCTTCCTTTAATTTAATTTAATATATACATACCAACCCCCTGTTAGTCAGTATGTCGTTAACATCAATTATCATCTTATGAAAGTGGAGCAGAATTCCGACATTACTGCAAATCATAAAATCTTATTTAAATTTTGTACTGTGTGTGTGCCCTAGCATTCCACCAGTTTCCCATTGGTAACATATTTACTTACCATAGGCCTATAGGGTTCCTGTGTTCTGTGGTCTGACTTCTGTTTTGGGCTAGGTGGTAACAGAGTTGATGGTGCGATTATTTTAGGTCATTGGTGCATTATAGATAGGCTTGGCTAATTCCCTGTCCAGCTGACGAGGTGTCGAGGATTAGCGCGTACTGGTCCAAGACACCGAAACGCAACCATATTTTTCACAAATTAATTATTTTTGCCTCAGTCATACCCCTTTCACGGCGACAAAATTGTCATATATTTTCTTATAGAATATAGGCTTAGCTATTGTGCAGTTTATTAACGGTATCATTTAGTGTATGGCGGGTAGGCTTAGGGTTAGGGTTGCGACACATACCTGTATGTTTAGCATGTATTTATATTTGTTTGTGTTTGTGTTTGTGTGTTTGTTGTTCTTTCGATGACCCTAGGGGTCGAGAAATATTTTGGGCTAAATGTCCTGATTCTATATTTTTTATTGGGGGTGTAAGACTCCTGTTCTTCCTTTAATTTAATTTAATATATACATACCAACCCCCTGTTAGTCAGTATGTCGTTAACATCAATTATCATCTTATGAAAGTGGAGCAGAATTCCGACATTACTGCAAATCATAAAATCTTATTTAAATTTTGTACTGTGTGTGTGCCCTAGCATTCCACCAGTTTCCCATTGGTAACATATTTACTTACCATAGGCCTATAGGGTTCCTGTGTTCTGTGGTCTGACTTCTGTTTTGGGCTAGGTGGTAACAGAGTTGATGGTGCGATTATTTTAGGTCATTGGTGCATTATAGATAGGCTTGGCTAATTCCCTGTCCAGCTGACGAGGTGTCGAGGATTAGCGCGTACTGGTCCAAGACACCGAAACGCAACCATATTTTTCACAAATTAATTATTTTTGCCTCAGTCATACCCCTTTCACGGCGACAAAATTGTCATATATTTTCTTATAGAATATAGGCTTAGCTATTGTGCAGTTTATTAACGGTATCATTTAGTGTATGGCGGGTAGGCTTAGGGTTAGGGTTGCGACACATACCTGTATGTTTAGCATGTATTTATATTTGTTTGTGTTTGTGTTTGTGTGTTTGTTGTTCTTTCGATGACCCTAGGGGTCGAGAAATATTTTGGGCTAAATGTCCTGATTCTATATTTTTTATTGGGGGTGTAAGACTCCTGTTCTTCCTTTAATTTAATTTAATATATACATACCAACCCCCTGTTAGTCAGTATGTCGTTAACATCAATTATCATCTTATGAAAGTGGAGCAGAATTCCGACATTACTGCAAATCATAAAATCTTATTTAAATTTTGTACTGTGTGTGTGCCCTAGCATTCCACCAGTTTCCCATTGGTAACATATTTACTTACCATAGGCCTATAGGGTTCCTGTGTTCTGTGGTCTGACTTCTGTTTTGGGCTAGGTGGTAACAGAGTTGATGGTGCGATTATTTTAGGTCATTGGTGCATTATAGATAGGCTTGGCTAATTCCCTGTCCAGCTGACGAGGTGTCGAGGATTAGCGCGTACTGGTCCAAGACACCGAAACGCAACCATATTTTTCACAAATTAATTATTTTTGCCTCAGTCATACCCCTTTCACGGCGACAAAATTGTCATATATTTTCTTATAGAATATAGGCTTAGCTATTGTGCAGTTTATTAACGGTATCATTTAGTGTATGGCGGGTAGGCTTAGGGTTAGGGTTGCGACACATACCTGTATGTTTAGCATGTATTTATATTTGTTTGTGTTTGTGTGTGTGTGTTGTTCTTTCGATGACCCTAGGGGTCGAGAAATATTTTGGGCTAAATGTCCTGATTCTATATTTTTTATTGGGGGTGTAAGACTCCTGTTCTTCCTTTAATTTAATTTAATATATACATACCAACCCCCTGTTAGTCAGTATGTCGTTAACATCAATTATCATCTTATGAAAGTGGAGCAGAATTCCGACATTACTGCAAATCATAAAATCTTATTTAAATTTTGTACTGTGTGTGTGCCCTAGCATTCCACCAGTTTCCCATTGGTAACATATTTACTTACCATAGGCCTATAGGGTTCCTGTGTTCTGTGGTCTGACTTCTGTTTTGGGCTAGGTGGTAACAGAGTTGATGGTGCGATTATTTTAGGTCATTGGTGCATTATAGATAGGCTTGGCTAATTCCCTGTCCAGCTGACGAGGTGTCGAGGATTAGCGCGTACTGGTCCAAGACACCGAAACGCAACCATATTTTTCACAAATTAATTATTTTTGCCTCAGTCATACCCCTTTCACGGCGACAAAATTGTCATATATTTTCTTATAGAATATAGGCTTAGCTATTGTGCAGTTTATTAACGGTATCATTTAGTGTATGGCGGGTAGGCTTAGGGTTAGGGTTGCGACACATACCTGTATGTTTAGCATGTATTTATATTTGTTTGTGGTGTTGTGTGTTTGTTGTTCTTTCGATGACCCTAGGGGTCGAGAAATATTTTGGGCTAAATGTCCTGATTCTATATTTTTTATTGGGGGTGTAAGACTCCTGTTCTTCCTTTAATTTAATTTAATATATACATACCAACCCCCTGTTAGTCAGTATGTCGTTAACATCAATTATCATCTTATGAAAGTGGAGCAGAATTCCGACATTACTGCAAATCATAAAATCTTATTTAAATTTTGTACTGTGTGTGTGCCCTAGCATTCCACCAGTTTCCCATTGGTAACATATTTACTTACCATAGGCCTATAGGGTTCCTGTGTTCTGTGGTCTGACTTCTGTTTTGGGCTAGGTGGTAACAGAGTTGATGGTGCGATTATTTTAGGTCATTGGTGCATTATAGATAGGCTTGGCTAATTCCCTGTCCAGCTGACGAGGTGTCGAGGATTAGCGCGTACTGGTCCAAGACACCGAAACGCAACCATATTTTTCACAAATTAATTATTTTTGCCTCAGTCATACCCCTTTCACGGCGACAAAATTGTCATATATTTTCTTATAGAATATAGGCTTAGCTATTGTGCAGTTTATTAACGGTATCATTTAGTGTATGGCGGGTAGGCTTAGGGTTAGGGTTGCGACACATACCTGTATGTTTAGCATGTATTTATATTTGTTTGTGTTTGTGTTTGTGTGTTTGTTGTTCTTTCGATGACCCTAGGGGTCGAGAAATATTTTGGGCTAAATGTCCTGATTCTATATTTTTTATTGGGGGTGTAAGACTCCTGTTCTTCCTTTAATTTAATTTAATATATACATACCAACCCCCTGTTAGTCAGTATGTCGTTAACATCAATTATCATCTTATGAAAGTGGAGCAGAATTCCGACATTACTGCAAATCATAAAATCTTATTTAAATTTTGTACTGTGTGTGTGCCCTAGCATTCCACCAGTTTCCCATTGGTAACATATTTACTTACCATAGGCCTATAGGGTTCCTGTGTTCTGTGGTCTGACTTCTGTTTTGGGCTAGGTGGTAACAGAGTTGATGGTGCGATTATTTTAGGTCATTGGTGCATTATAGATAGGCTTGGCTAATTCCCTGTCCAGCTGACGAGGTGTCGAGGATTAGCGCGTACTGGTCCAAGACACCGAAACGCAACCATATTTTTCACAAATTAATTATTTTTGCCTCAGTCATACCCCTTTCACGGCGACAAAATTGTCATATATTTTCTTATAGAATATAGGCTTAGCTATTGTGCAGTTTATTAACGGTATCATTTAGTGTATGGCGGGTAGGCTTAGGGTTAGGGTTGCGACACATACCTGTATGTTTAGCATGTATTTATATTTGTTTGTGTTTGTGTTTGTGTGTTTGTTGTTCTTTCGATGACCCTAGGGGTCGAGAAATATTTTGGGCTAAATGTCCTGATTCTATATTTTTTATTGGGGGTGTAAGACTCCTGTTCTTCCTTTAATTTAATTTAATATATACATACCAACCCCCTGTTAGTCAGTATGTCGTTAACATCAATTATCATCTTATGAAAGTGGAGCAGAATTCCGACATTACTGCAAATCATAAAATCTTATTTAAATTTTGTACTGTGTGTGTGCCCTAGCATTCCACCAGTTTCCCATTGGTAACATATTTACTTACCATAGGCCTATAGGGTTCCTGTGTTCTGTGGTGTGACTTCTGTTTTGGGCTAGGTGGTAACAGAGTTGATGGTGCGATTATTTTAGGTCATTGGTGCATTATAGATAGGCTTGGCTAATTCCCTGTCCAGCTGACGAGGTGTCGAGGATTAGCGCGTACTGGTCCAAGACACCGAAACGCAACCATATTTTTCACAAATTAATTATTTTTGCCTCAGTCATACCCCTTTCACGGCGACAAAATTGTCATATATTTTCTTATAGAATATAGGCTTAGCTATTGTGCAGTTTATTAACGGTATCATTTAGTGTATGGCGGGTAGGCTTAGGGTTAGGGTTGCGACACATACCTGTATGTTTAGCATGTATTTATATTTGTTTGTGTTTGTGTTTGTGTGTTTGTTGTTCTTTCGATGACCCTAGGGGTCGAGAAATATTTTGGGCTAAATGTCCTGATTCTATATTTTTTATTGGGGGTGTAAGACTCCTGTTCTTCCTTTAATTTAATTTAATATATACATACCAACCCCCTGTTAGTCAGTATGTCGTTAACATCAATTATCATCTTATGAAAGTGGACAGGTCAGGTATTTGGGTCAATTTGGGTCAAACTTTGGGCAGGTCAGGTATTCTAGATCAAGAAAACTTGCCACCTCCATGCAGCATAAAGGAGGTGCCACCTGTAGCTGCATAGACCCTCTTACTAGGGCGAATCTGGTCCTGTAACTAGGACCCCCTTCGTTCTGGGATAAGGACGCCCTTGGTCCTGGATTAAGGACTCATATACTTGGCTGCAGGGGTATATGGCCTGACCAGGCAGATGGTGATCTACCAATGGCTGGTCAGGAGTAGAGTGTTCTCATGTCCACTCTGAGAGCACTTCACTGCGACCTGCACCTGGCAGCAAGGGTACAGGGCATGACCCAGCAGATGAGCTGCAACAGCCAATGGTGGGTCATGTGCGCCAGAGTAGATATGGGTGATGGGCCTCATATCTGACTCCATTGCGACACCCACCCTGTGGAATGGCAAACCAGGGTGTGGTATTTGCCCCGAGAGCTGACTCGGCAAAAAAGCACCCCCCAACCCCCACTATGGATTACATTAGCAATGCGGAGGTCCGGCCACTAGAGGCCAGTGGAATTACCGGACACAATCGGCCTCACAGGCGTCAGTTAACTCCTGACCGGCTGCCTGTCTCACCCCCTACTGGAGAGAGAGCAGCCAACAATTCTTTGAGTCCCTTTCCTGATGACCTTTCTGGCCCAAACCCTGGGTCACCAGGAAGGCCAGATTGTGATGGGGAGAGGGATTCTGGAGTTGGAGGCTACTCTCATGTTCCACCCCGACCAACAAAGCCAGAAGCAGTTAAGTTAGCAGCTGCAGAAACAGTTCCTGTATACCCTCGAAACAGGAAAAGGGCCCCCTGGACTGACAACAAAATTCAGAAGTGCCGAAATGACCTTCATAAGGCGCAGAAAGAGTCCCGACTCAAACAGACTACAGCGGCCAAGAATGCAGTTAAAGCTGCATCTAGGTCCCTGAACAGGCAGTACTCTGTTAATCTACAGGAGCTAATAAACCAACAGGTTGATGCCATCAATGATGCTGACGACAGCAGGCAATCATCCCAGGCATGGAAATCGATCAATCTGCTTACTGGGCGGAAAAGCCAACCAACCACCAAGGTTAAGGCTGAATCACCAGCCGATCGCCTCAATGGTTGGAAAGCCCACTTTGAAAAGCTCCTCAATAATGACAGGGTATTGCCTGATAACTTTATAGAAGTAAAAGTGTCTGAGTCTGTACTCCCAGATATTCCCATTGGCGATATCTCCTTTGCAGAAGTGAAGGCTGCTGCAAAGAGCATTAAGACCAATCGTGCCAGTGGAGTAGATGGTGTTCCCCCTGAGGTCTTTAAAATACCTGAGTGTTTAAAGCTCATTTATCCCATCATAGTAGACATGTACCGTACAACAAGAGTCCCACAAGAAATGAAAACAAATAAGTTGGTGCCAGTTCCCAAGAAGGGCAACCTAACACTCTATGGTTCTTTTCGGGGAATCTCATTGATCTCGATTGCTGCAAAACTATACAATAGAATTCTATTAAATCGCATCAGGGATCCCATTGAGAGACTGCTACGTGGAAATCAGAATGGGTTCCGTAAAGGTCGTGGGACCATGGAGCCCATTTTGGCACTTAGAAGGATAATTGAAGAGTTATCAAAAAAGAAAGACAGGCATCTGGCTGTTATCTTTGTTGACTTCTTCAAGGCCTTTGATTCAGTCTCTCGCTCACGTATGTTCAGCATACTTTCATTATATGGGATTCCTGATGAAATTATTGCAGCAATCAGATCAGTATACGATGGTTCGACAACATTTGTGTCTACTGTTGACGGTGACACAGAACCATTTGAAGTGTTATGGGGCGTCCTCCAAGGAGACACACTTGCACCATTCTTGTTCATTATTGTGGTTGACTATGTTCTACGCATGTCCTTAGATCATCATAATGATGATGGGGTGATGATAACTCCACCTACTGGCTCCAGAAGTCGAGGAAATCCTGCCAAGTACCTAACTGATCTAGACTTTGCTGATGACTTAGGAGTACTCTCAGAATCATTAGAGGGAGCCCAGCGGCTCCTCAGCTCATTAGAACATGCTGCTTCTAGTGTTGGTCTTTTTATTAACTCCAGAAAGACCAAAATTCTGACAGTTAACTTTGAAAGTCCTCAGCAAGTCTCTGATCGGATGAGCATAAGCTCAAAGGATGGTATGCTTGAGCATGTGGACGACTTCTGTTACCTGGGATCATGGATCCGGAAGTCAGGTGAGGACCTTCGAATACGTAAGGGAAAGGCATGGGCAGCCTTGAATAGGCTTTCCAGGATTTGGAAGTCACCTAGAATTAATCGGAAACTTAAGGTCCGATTATTTAGAGCAGCAGTAGTTCCAGTACTCCTCTACGGGAGTCCATGCTGGGCTCTAACTGCTGAGGACACCAAATCTCTGGATGGCACATTCACAAGAATGCTACGCCGGGTACATTGTGTCAAGTACAATGCACACATCTCCAACCAGACACTATATAACATTGGAGGTGTCTCATTGGTTCCCCCAAGCTTGACACTAGAACAAAATCGCCTCCGCTTTGCAGGACATTGCTTTCGCCGTGAGGACCAGCCAGTGCATAATCTTGTACTTTGGCAGCCTCATGGAGTGAATAAGCATGGTGGACAGCCCATGACTTTCTTGAGACGCATCTTAAAGGACACTGGCCTTAAAGATGCGGATGATCTAGCAAATGTCATGGGTGATAGGGAGTTGTGACGGTGCAATTTTGTTGACAAGCCGGCACAGCATTCTTAAAAATGCAGCTGCAATGCAGCATGCCGATCCTAGTAGTATGAAAGTGGAGCAGAATTCCGACATTACTGCAAATCATAAAATCTTATTTAAATTTTGTACTGTGTGTGTGCCCTAGCATTCCACCAGTTTCCCATTGGTAACATATTTACTTACCATAGGCCTATAGGGTTCCTGTGTTCTGTGGTCTGACTTCTGTTTTGGGCTAGGTGGTAACAGAGTTGATGGTGCGATTATTTTAGGTCATTGGTGCATTATAGATAGGCTTGGCTAATTCCCTGTCCAGCTGACGAGGTGTCGAGGATTAGCGCGTACTGGTCCAAGACACCGAAACGCAACCATATTTTTCACAAATTAATTATTTTTGCCTCAGTCATACCCCTTTCACGGCGACAAAATTGTCATATATTTTCTTATAGAATATAGGCTTAGCTATTGTGCAGTTTATTAACGGTATCATTTAGTGTATGGCGGGTAGGCTTAGGGTTAGGGTTGCGACACATACCTGTATGTTTAGCATGTATTTATATTTGTTTGTGTTTGTGTTTGTGTGTTTGTTGTTCTTTCGATGACCCTAGGGGTCGAGAAATATTTTGGGCTAAATGTCCTGATTCTATATTTTTTATTGGGGGTGTAAGACTCCTGTTCTTCCTTTAATTTAATTTAATATATACATACCAACCCCCTGTTAGTCAGTATGTCGTTAACATCAATTATCATCTTATGAAAGTGGAGCAGAATTCCGACATTACTGCAAATCATAAAATCTTATTTAAATTTTGTACTGTGTGTGTGCCCTAGCATTCCACCAGTTTCCCATTGGTAACATATTTACTTACCATAGGCCTATAGGGTTCCTGTGTTCTGTGGTCTGACTTCTGTTTTGGGCTAGGTGGTAACAGAGTTGATGGTGCGATTATTTTAGGTCATTGGTGCATTATAGATAGGCTTGGCTAATTCCCTGTCCAGCTGACGAGGTGTCGAGGATTAGCGCGTACTGGTCCAAGACACCGAAACGCAACCATATTTTTCACAAATTAATTATTTTTGCCTCAGTCATACCCCTTTCACGGCGACAAAATTGTCATATATTTTCTTATAGAATATAGGCTTAGCTATTGTGCAGTTTATTAACGGTATCATTTAGTGTATGGCGGGTAGGCTTAGGGTTAGGATTGCGACACATACCTGTATGTTTAGCATGTATTTATATTTGTTTGTGTTTGTGTTTGTGTGTTTGTTGTTCTTTCGATGACCCTAGGGGTCGAGAAATATTTTGGGCTAAATGTCCTGATTCTATATTTTTTATTGGGGGTGTAAGACTCCTGTTCTTCCTTTAATTTAATTTAATATATACATACCAACCCCCTGTTAGTCAGTATGTCGTTAACATCAATTATCATATTATAAATTATCGGACTCCAACTCAGTATTGGTGACGACTTGATTGGTTGACCTTGATTTATGGATGTGAATTCGCGCGCGAAATATCGCAGTTGGTAATGGCGAATTAATTTAATTTCACACCTGTCAATCTCAGCCAATGTAAGTCGACGTGTAAAGTCGCGTTTGCCTTTAACGTATTGTACAAAACGTACAATCCACGCTAATTTTCGGCAAGCGTTTGTCCAAGAGTCTGTTAAGTTTACAATACGGTCGACGTGAGTATTTGTGACGTCATCAGGTAAGTCAATGGAGAATTTGGAAGGTTTTGATCTACTAGAAGGGCCCACGGGTCCGCCGGTAAGTATTCCCTTGTTGACTGTTGATCCGTCCGGGTCTACAAGTAATTTGTCCTTCTTCGTCTTCTTACCCTGGTTGTCAGTACTTTGTAAGTCGATCGTTAATGGTGGTTTGAACTCTATGGGGTCACTGGGTTTCGGTAAACTTAATTTTCTGCCGACATTAATCCCAGGTCTCACCATAGGTTGCAAGTTCGGTATGTCTCTTGAGCGCAAAGTAACACCTGTATTTACATTTACGTAGGTACTACCCACATTTGTAATACATGAGGTTTCACTGTGCTTATGGTTGCTCAAGTGTGTCAAATTTGGTAGTTTGTCAATACAAGGCCGCTCCAATAGGGAAACTGCGGCTTTACTATTTGTCAATATGTTACTAGTGTCTGGTAGAACATTTTGTGACATGTCTGGTAAAATGTTTCGCGGAACATCCGGCGAAATATCTAGTGACGTGTCTGGCAAAACGTCTGGTTGACCGTCTGGTAACGTGTCTGTTTGACCGTCTGGCGATATGTCTGGTGTAGAAAGGCTCGCAAGTCTTCCTCTCTTGACCTTTGAAGTTATATCCTTCCATTTCGCCTTCAGTTTCTTCTTGAGTTTCGCCGCCGTCGTCCTTTTCTTTGCCTTTCCCTTTTTTGGTTTCTTGATTTCGGCGTCTTTAGGGATAGTGTTAGACTTGTTGTCATATAGTGGTGGCCAATTTAGTGTTGATCTTTGTAAGAATTGAGGTCCGTGTTGCCAAAATTCTTTGTTTTCCAGTTTACAGAATTCCTCAGGCATCATTCCTCGCGACGCAATATCGGCTGGGTTTTGTGGTCCGGGACAATGTCGCCAATCTTCCTTTATTGAACGGTCTAGAATTTCCGCGCGACGGTTAGCTACGAATGTCTTGAATTCAAGTGTGTCGTTGTTTATATAAAATAAAACCAACGTCGCGTCAGTCCAATAAAATATCTGTAAACTTGACTGTAATTCTGTCTGTATAAGGTTCACGATGGTGGTTGACAGGGTTGCGGCTTGTAGCTCAGCTCGTGGTGTCGTCATATACTTAGTAGGCATTGTTTTCGCCTTAGAAGTAATGAGCGAAACATCGAATTCTTCTGAGTCTACTTGTCTGCGCAAGTACGCAGCCACACCAAAACCGTTGTCACTGGCGTCAGAAAAACAGTGTAATTCCAAGTTGTCAGGAAATGTTGTTTGTAATGGAAAGTAGACTCTGGGTATGGAATAATCCTCTAGCGAAGATAATTCCGCCTCCCAGGTCTTCCATAAGTCCACTTGGTCTGATGAGATCGGCTCGTCCCATGTCAGTCCATCCTTCCAAATACTGCGCATATAAATGCGGGCTTGCAGTATTATTGGACTGATGAATCCTAATGGATCGAACAATCGGCTCAATTTTGACAAGCATGATCTCTTTGTCAGTGTGTTTTCTTGACTGTCCAGTCTCACCTTCACTCGAAAGTTGTCCGTGTTTGGGTCCCAAAAGAGCCCCAACACCTTGGTCGTCGGTAGTGGTTCGAACTCTAGGTCTATGTCACCACCTCCACGCTCAGTCGTTCCGAATGAGTCTACTAATTCGGCACTGTTTGAGGCGAATTTGGTGAGGTTAAAACCTCCGCCCGCTAAGCAGTCCCGTAATTGATGTGCTACTGTTGTAGCACGTTCTACTGTGTCGCAACTCTGTAAACCGTCGTCGACGTAAAAGTCACGCTCCACAATCCTAATTATCTCTGGGTCATATAAATGTTTCTGATCCCTATCGGCTTGTTTTAGGGCATACATTGTACAGTTTGGGCTGTCCCTGGCACCGAAAACGCGAACTTGCATTTGGTAAGTCGCCGGTGGTAGACTTAAGTCTCCTTCCGGATACCAGAGGAACCTCAACTGTCTCTGTCTCGCTCTAACGCTCTCACTTGGTGAAACATAGCTTCAACGTCACAAGTAAAAGCTACTTGACGCTGACGGAAGCGCATAATCACCCCCATAAGATAATTATTCATGTTTGGTCCATCCATCAACTCGCTATTGAGGGACATTCCCTCAAACAGAGCCGCACAGTCATTGACTACACGTACTTTGTCTGGTTTGTCGGGGTGTCTCACGTAGTGATGTGGCAAGTAGTACGTCTGGTCAGTCACTATCTCTGGGTTAGTCATCCGGATAGCGTATCCCTTGGTCAAATACGTCTCCATCTGAGTGTTGTACTGTAGATGGGCTTTCTCGTCCTTTAATAGACGTTGTCGGATTGAGTGTAGACGTCTTAAAGCCAGTGGGTAGTTATTTATAAGTTTAGGACTTTGGCTACGCCATAACATCCCTACCTCATAATGTCCATCCTCCGTCTGGCGGATAGTATCTTCCATGATCCTCAAAGATTGTTTCTCTTGTTCCGACATACATGGTTCATAGCTACCAGGTTCAGCTGTATCTTGTTCTAACCACCTGATAGTCTTCTCCGTTAATTCTTTGTCCAATGCGGCTTGTTCCATTTGATGATTTCTCAACGCGTAATCATCGATATCGACGGGCATTGTTGAGGTTATTGGGGTAGGTAGACTCGCAAGCCTTCCGGTGTTATCATCTGTCGTCGATGGAATCTCTGACTGACTCGTCTTCTCCCCAAGTTCTAAACTCATCTGGTGGGTTAGCTGCTCCTTGTGACTTATCATACTAGTTACACGTCTGTCATGTCTTGTATGTAAGGTAGTATGGTCCACGTCGTGTGAAAAGGAATGAATTGAATTTGTAGTTAATAAACTACATGTACTTTGTACATCGTCTTCCTCGTCACTTATGTCCAGTGTGCGCACAGGCGCTCGAGTATACCACCCTATCGGCGTTCTACAGGTGTATGCGTTTCCCGCTACGACTGCCGATGGTCTGGTTTCCCACACCTGATGTAGGTTGAATTGGTCCGTCCCGATCAGCATTGCTACCGATCTATAATTGACAGGACATTCAGGTACACCAAGGTGTCTGAAATACTTACGGTCCTCCAAGGATTGTTCTGGGACAGGACCTAGTAGGTTACTAAAGTCCTTAGTGGCCGCAAAAGTCAAATCCTTGAAGGGTAACAAAGACCTCTCCCTTTCGCTGTGTTGCGATTTTGGAAGAAGAGAGTCTAAGTTTAACTTAACTCGTGTCACTGGTATTGCACGTTGTCCGTGCATACTACTTACGGTATAGCTGATGCGCTTACCTTGTTTGAGATCCGTCACTACATCAGCTATCTGTTAATCCACGTAGCTGTGAGATGAGGCTGAATCCAGGATAGCGTAGATTCTCTTGCTCCCCTTTGTGCCAGTAATCTTAATCGGAATTACGCTGAATCCCTTTAGTTGGTCAGTCGTCAGAAGCGCGATCGATGGTTGTTCGTCTCCATCAGAATATACGTCGTCGTCTTCTGACTCTTCGTCCGACGATCCGGATTGTTCTGAGAAGCAATCCTTTATATGTGTCACAAAGGTTGGAGTCGTTTTCGATTCTCGATTTCTGTAGGCCGCGTTACATCTCGCTGCTGCTTCCGGGTGTTCCCTGGCGAAGCGTTTTGTCGGCGTGTGGCTGTCTGTGTGGAGCAGACCGTCGTGGTTGCGTCCACAGGATGGACAAGTATCGGTATTTGGGCAATCTTTACGGACGTGTCCGTGTCGCGTACACCGCCAACAAGAGTCCAATGGCCGTATCTGCAGCCGTCGTTCTTCCGAGTTTAACTCGCGAAACTGTCGACAACCTCTCAACTTGTGACCGATATACCGCTTGCCTAGATGCTCGCAGTATTGGCAGCCGCTGAAGTCGGTACTGAGTTGTTGTCTAGTCTGTTTTGTCCCAATGGGCGCAGATACCCTACTACCGTACGAGAATTGTCGTGATTCCGTCGGTGTGGCGTAAGTGGCCGTCTTGGTGGATGTTGTCTGGGGTTTTTGTCGGTTGGAGGATGGCAAGGCGATTCCTTCTGCCACGATGTGCTGGTCAGTGTAGTTGGATCGAGTTTCTACCACTGCTTCCCTGGATATCAAAAGGTACACATCCTCCAGTTTTAAGAATCCACCCCGCTCTTCTCGCTGGTATTCGATCTTTCTCCACTCCCGACGAAGTCGATGGTGGAGTCGTCCTATGATCTTTAATAGGACTGTAGGGGTATTCCCGTAGTCAAGTTGTCCAATGGATCTTAAAGTAGTGATAGCGTTCTTTATCTCGTCAGCCAGTTTTAATAAGTCGACGGGTTTAGTAATAGCCCCTCCCTTACAGAGTTCCTCTATCACTGACCTGGCCATGCTGACTGTACCTCCGTATATCGAAGTTAAACGATCGTACGCTAGTTCGAAGGCGTCCGGTACACCGACGAAGGTCTCCGCTAAACGTTTAGGTTCTCCTGACAACGTTTGAAGCAGGTAATTAAACTTCTCCCGTGATGTAAAGGCGCACACGGCGATCTGAGATTCGATATAGTCTACGAATGTGTGCCAGTGTTTTGAGCTACCGGAAAACTTCGGTGGTTGTTGTACCGGCAATCCTTGTCTAGCTGCGAATTTCGCTATCTCCTCGGCAACGTTCAGAGTTTCGCGTCCTTGGTTGGTAATCTGGTTGATGTTCTCCCTTCTTGGCGCTTTTCCCTGATACGAAGTATGTTTTGAAGGTACCGGTCTTTGTGGTTCCTTCGGGTGTCTATTGTGTTCGAATTCAGTGTTCCTCGAACTATCGGTTTGAACTTCCTCCAGACGCTCCTCAATCCGGGCCAACTTGTTGACAATGTCGGCGAATTGTTGTGTACTGATTGCGTCCGTTGGTTGTAACGCCTTTTGTGTTGGTGTATTTTGTGGAGGATTGTCTGCAAAGGAGTTGTCTGAACGCTCGCGTTTGTATTCATCGGCCGCCCCTGTTCTAAATACCTCGCGTTTCGGGTAATCCGATTCGCTCGAAGTACTACTATCATCTGGATATGGTGGTCGACGTGCTCGCGTCCGTTGCGTCGTTCGAATTCTAACATTCCGTTTCGGAACATCGTCCACTGATCTCCGTTGTTCGGTAGGCTCACAAGTCTTCCTCGAAGTCGTAGATTGCGATGTAAACTGGTTGAACGGTCGCGTATCCACTGGTCTCCGTTGTTCGGTAGGCTCACAAGTCTTCCTCGAAGTCGTAGATTGCGATGTAAACTGGTTGAACGGTCGCGTATCCACTGGTCTCCGTTGTTCGGTAGGCTCACAAGTCTTCCTCGAAGTCGTAGATTGCGATGTAAACTGGTTGAACGGTCGCGTATCCACTGGTCTCCGTTGTTCGGTAGGCTCACAAGTCTTCCTCGAAGTCGTAGATTGCGATGTAAACTGAACCGGTGGGCGAATAACAGCATTTGAATCAACTGGCCTTGTAGGTCAAAACGTCATTGGGTAAGCGTAGTGTGTAACGGGTTTAGGTGTCGACGGTGGACTCACCTGTTTAGTCGTCAGTAGTGCAGGTCCAGTCAACAAACTACTACGATCTGTAATCGGTGGGTTACTTACCTTGACTTTCGGAATAGGCGACGACGTTGCTCTTGGCGGTGTAAACTCGTCCGGAATAACAAACCTGTGTTCCGTCGCACCATTGCTAGGAGAAATGTTACTACTACCCGCAATCGAAACAGGTTCCTTAGTCGTAACCGGTGCAAACATATGAGTTACCTGTGGGAATCGTTGACACAAGTCCTTTACTAATTGTCGTTCCCGTCCGGGTGCTCCTACGCTTCCTTCCTTCTTCCGTTCCTGAATTTGGCGATGTCTTACCTCTATCTGGTCCAAGTCATGTCCGTCTCGAGATCTCATTGATCGATCGCGGGCCTTTTGATCCAGATCTTCCTCGGCGTTCGCTAATTCTCTCACCTTCTTCTCGAGTTCGAAATGAAGTTTAGCTGTCTTCTCTCGTTGTTCCGTTTGTTGTCGTTGCGCCTCGAACTCTGCTTGTCGTATCGCTGATTGAGCTTTTATTTGCCGTGTTTTCATTTCGGCCCGTGCTTCCGAAACTAACCTTTCTCGTTCCAATTCCGCCGCTGCCGTTTGTCGCTCTAGTTCGGCCGCCGCCGCTGCCGTTTGTCACTCTAGTTCGGCCGCTGCCGCTGCCGCTTGTCGCTCTAACTCTGCCGCTGCCGCTTGTCGCTCTACCTCGGCCGCTGCCGCTGCCGCTTGTCGGGCAATGTCTACCTCTAACCTTTCTACTTCAGCTGCTTCTAATTCAGCTTGTTCCTGTAGATGAGAGATTCTTGCTATATTCGCAACGCGTAGCTTCTCTTCCTCTACTGCTGCCTGCATCACTAGAAGTTGAGCTTGTTCCTCCATTTCTCGTCGTTGTCGGTAGAATTCTTGTTGTTGTCGAGCAACTTCTGACGTGACCATACTTCCCTCGCCAATTTCGCTACGAATACTTACCAACGATTGATTTAGTATTCCTGGTACTATTTCGATTTGTGCGAGTGAAGTTTCCCTCGTAGCCTCCGGCACGGTTTCCCAATCTCCGACATCCTCGCCGCACATACGTAAGTGATCCGTCAGGTGTTTCAATTGTCCATCCAGTCGGTACAGTTCCTGTTCTTCCTCGGGCTGCAATAATTCGTCCGAAACTGACTCACCTAACAACTGGTCCGCTTGTTCCTGTTGTATCTGCCTAATCGTCGACTTAAACTGAATCAGTTTCTCTCTAGCGATCATTAGTTTCTCGAGGATTCTAAGTTGAGTATCCATGTTCTGTCTCTGTCTAGCTAGATCTTGTAGACCAATTAGGTTATCTACGGACTTATATACTTTACTCTGTACTCTCACCTGTACTGTACATATTTTAATATCTCCAAACAATTGTGCTTAATAAATAATATATGTAATCTGTTTTTATGGGCCTCGGCCTGGAATAAAGAATAATAAAAAATAAATCACCTGTAGAGTGTAGAACTCGAACCGAGACATCGGAGCGGTCAACTCGTCTAATATGCGTTGGCCTTCTCCAATACTTCTGGTAATATGCGCCATGTAACCGCCGACGCTTCTAACCACACTCTCCTGGCTTCCTGCTGAACTTACCATGTCCGTTTCCCTGTATCTAGGTTGCGGAACAGTTAGAAAGTCCTCGGTCCTGCCGTCGCCTCGTACTACGGCATCCGGTACTCCCGTTGGATGTACTGGTGACGCACACGGTGTAGGTTCGGTAGGCTCGCGAGTCTTCCCCTGTTGTTCTTCCGCGTCCGCGTCACATGAGTCATAGTCGGTAGGTGTATTCTTCGTATAGTCTTGTTTGTCACTCATTTCGGTAGTTGTAAGTCAAGTAAAGTGAGTGTCAAAGTATCAAACTTACCGTATTTGTATAAAACGGTACTAATTACAGTCATATAAAATTAGCCTACCTGCCGATTTTATAGCAGATGGATAAAATTAGCCTAAACGGCCAATTTTACAGCAAATAAATGTCACGGTATAAGTATATAATAAAATTAGCCTAGCGGCCAATTTTATAACAAATAAATCGGATAACGATATGCGTTATCAAAAGGTAAATTAAATACAATAATACGGACTAATTCAGCAATGAACAAAGAAATCATACGGAATGCATAAATACTTGAGACAGTGGAACCCACAATAATTTTAACTAATACGGTAATGCCTAACTTATTTATGCAACTTTTCGAACTCACCCACTCCAATAATTCTCCAGAAAAACAGATTCCCAGATACAAACCGGACGTGAACCTTTCCGTTTTTAACGTTGCTGACGAAGCGCGATTTTCCCAACCAAAGTTGTTGAGTTATCTATCTCCCAAACTTGCTAAACACGGTCTTACTCCCGTTACAGTCTAGAAATGAGTTCTGAATCCTGAAAAACAAAAGAGTTAGGTTTTACTTTACGAAAATTTGTACCGGTACAATATGGTATTTAAACCCTTTTAAACACCGGTATTCAATTCCAAAATATTTTACACGCGGTTCAAATCAAATTTTATTTCAAAAAATTAGCACTTAGCTAATCAAATATAAATTTTTACCTCAAAATACAAAATTTTCAAATAACTTTAGTCCTACCGAACCGTAGTTCAGTAAAACACATTCCTACTATTCGAAGAGACAGTAACAATACCTGCAATATCCTACTGTAAAGTTTGTGAATCAAATCATAAATCCGACCTTCTCACCAAAACAGTAAACTCTAAGTAAGCGAATATATTGCAGTATCGATCTCTTATAACCGGTGAGGCAGAAAACAGTCTACGAGCAGACAAACTTCGATAAAACAAAATCCCGCGCAGCGAATCCTAAAATCAGGCTGACTCACTGACGGACTAAGGGGCTCGTATACTTTGCCGCGGTGTGATTTATATGGTTGGGCGAAAGGGACGCTAGCTAGGTACAGAGGCAGAGATTTGGAAATGTCTAACTAGCGGGCAAAGCACAGTACGGACAAAAGTTAATTTTATATATTTTGAGGTGTAAATAATTTCTAACGCGCGTGTGTTAATTCTGAACAGTCAAAAGCAGTTTTGCTCCTTCACATATATAATTACTGGGTACGGTGTGCATTTTACGAATATTCTAATTTTGTAACTTGTAGGTCCAATACTCACGAATGATAAGGTTCCTTCCCCTCTTGCGTATTTCCAGGACTCAAATTCAGGCATAAGGTTAATGCTACGCCCAGAATTCGGCAATTTTAATTTACCAGGCCCCTAATACTAAGAAGAAATGTGTTAGTTTACTACTGTAGGCGTACAGTTACTAATAGCTATCCTGGCTCTTATCTAGAATTTTAGTCACCTAGGTAGGCTGGGTAACTTCCTATCAGGACGTTGGCGGGGACACGGTAGATGTTAGTATATCCCTAATAGCCTCAATTTATTTGCGCCTAGTTGTAAACTGCCCTACCGCCTGAACGGTACAATCCCAATTCAGGTGAAACACAACAACCCTCCTAGCCTACAAGTTCTAATGCAATGGACACCGTTGTACTACAAATAGTCGCAAGCGCACCTGCACTTAGCAAGAGTTAGGCGTACAGTTTGCTGCACCCTACCAATGTGTATGCTTCGTACTGGTGTGCCTACGTCCTATCTGCGTACTAGTATCTGCCTGCGCTCTCCCCCCGTAGGAATGTGAAGGTCTACTGTGGTTTTTCCTGGATTAAGACAGTACAGTCCCTAAGATGTAATTTTAGGCTCACAGCGTGTCACTACTTCTACCTTTTGATCTTTGGTCTTACGCTTAGGTAGCAAGGCGTCGAACGCTGTCTAACCTTTCAGGCGATGGGCGAATAACTGAGATGGTATTGCGGGTTGTCTCTTGTCTACATTCCCGTGATGTTCCCGTTCATTGCTGCGGCCCGATCTCTAGCCGGCCATCCTGTTCTTAAGTGTGTTCACCGTAGTGAATCATGGTGAAAAGAAAAGCAGATAGCGGTATTTCTGAATTTATTGCAGATAATAATACAAAATGTAATCTGAGAACTAATGACAGAATAAACAAAATATCAGATAACTCAGAGATACGAATATAATATGAATTGCAATGAATAACTAATGAACAAATCGCACCTTTATATACCAAATTTGTGCTGCAATCAATCGAGAAAATTCTCGATTGTTCTATAGGTTCTAACAGGGTTTTAAAGATAGCTATTGGTCCAGCTAATATATAACTTGCACGACATTGGTTACAATCAAATAACTACAGTCTCATTGGTTAATCTAGGTACAGATAAATGCAATTTAATTTGTAGCGGTCAATTTAAAGTTGAAAGAGTTGAAATTCTGCACAAAAAAATAATTCGCACTTACTAGGATTCGAACTCAATACCTACTACACATATAATTTCCAACGCTCTACCGACTGAGCTACTGAACCACTTGACTAAAGGTCGTACAATAGATATAATAAATACAAATGAGGACTCAAAGTAATCTTTTACAAAGTTAATTCGAATAAAATAAAATTTTGAAAATCCACGGCATTTAGGGAATATAATTCTATAAAGAGAGAAAGGTTACATATAACGATTGTGACTTATGTTAAAGTGGTTTGAAGTGAATCTAATGTTATTTGATAGACCCTACATGAGTCTGTCTGTGTTCCTTTTATATGTGACTAAAATCAGTGAAGATCGGCAGATTAGTGTGCAGTATTGTGCAGCATTGTGTATGAGTGAGACTGATAACGAAGCATTTCCTAAAGAATGCGCCATATATGTGAATTATAACTAAGCCATATCGTTGTGAGTAGTTTAAGTCATAACTCTGTTTATATAGATAGAGCGCCACGTCCTAAAGGAACTGTTAATATTCCCCGAAGGTGAATAATATTGTCAGAGATTATATAATACTGTCAGTCGAATAATACTTTAGGCTTACATAGCAATAAGATTAAGCCGTCGAACCCAATCTCCCGGGTATATCCAGCGGGTGAATGATCGCGCACAGATTGGTTTCGACTAGTGTAGTGAATCAAATACTTGTCAGAGGCTAAAAGCAATTTATTATCTAGAAGACATCCTAATTTGGCGGGTTAAACTGCCAAAGGTCTGAAAGCGCGAACAGAGGGAGTCAGTATAACCAGTAAGGAGTATGGACGTAGAAACCTGTAGAGGGAGTCAGTATAACCAGTCAGGAGTATGGATGTAGAAACCCGTAGAGGGAGTCAGTATAACCAGTCAGGAGTATGGACGTAGAAACCTGTAGAGGGAGTCAGTAACCAGTCAGGAGTATGGATGTAGAAACCTGTAGAGGGAGTCAGTATAACCAGACAGGAGTATGGATGTAGAAACCTGTAGAGAGAGTCAGTATAACCAGTCAGGAGTATGGAGGTAGAAACCTGTAGAGGGAGTCAGTATAACCAGACAGGAGTATGGATGTAGAAACCTGTAGAGAGAGTCAGTATAACCAGTCAGGAGTATGGAGGTAGAAACCCGTAGAGGGAGTCAGTATAACCAGTAAGGAGTATGGACGTAGAAACCTGTAGAGGGAGTCAGTATAACCAGTCAGGAGTATGGATGTAGAAACCCGTAGAGGGAGTCAGTAACCAGTCAGGAGTATGGATGTAGAAACCCGTAGAGGGAGTCAGTAACCAGTCAGGAGTATGGATGTAGAAACCTGTAGAGGGAGTCAGTATAACCAGTCAGGAGTATGGATGTAGAAACCTGTAGAGGGAGTCAGTATAACCAGTCAGGAGTATGGATGTAGAAACCTGTAGAGGGAGTCAGTATAACCAGTCAGGAGTATGGATGTAGAAACCTGTAGAGGGAGTCAGTATAACCAGTCAGGAGTATGGATGTAGAAACCCGTAGAGGGAGTCAGTAACCAGTCAGGAGTATGGATGTAGAAACCTGTAGAGGGAGTCAGTATAACCAGTCAAGAGTATGGATGTAGAAACCTGTAGAGGGAGTCAGTATAACCAGTCAAGAGTATGGATGTAGAAACCTGTAGAGGGAGTCAGTATAACCAGTCAGGAGTATGGATGTAGAAACCTGTAGAGGGAGTCAGTATAACCAGTCAGGAGTATGGACGTAGAAACCTGTAGAGGGAGTCAGTATAACCAGTCAGGAGTATGGATGTAGAAACCCGTAGAGGGAGTCAGTATAACCAGTCAGGAGTATGGACGTAGAAACCTGTAGAGGGAGTCAGTATAACCAGTCAGGAGTATGGACGTAGAATCCTGTAGAGGGAGTCAGTAACCAGTCAGGAGTATGGACGTAGAAACCTGTAGAGGGAGTCAGTATAACCAGTCAGGAGTATGGATGTAGAAACCCGTAGAGTGAGTCAGTATAACCAGTCAGGAGTATGGATGTAGAAACCTGTAGAGGGAGTCAGTATAACCAGTCATGAGTATGGATGTAGAAACCCGTAGGGAGTCAGTAACCAGTCAGGAGTATGGACGTAGAAACCTGTAGAGGGAGTCAGTATAACCAGTCATGAGTATGGATGTAGAAACCTGTAGAGGGAGTCAGTATAACCAGTCAGGAATATGGAGGTAGAAACCCGTAGAGGGAGTCAGTATAACCAGCCGGGAGTATGGACGTAGAAACCCGTAGAGGGAGTCAGTAACCAGTCAGGAGTATGGACGTAGAAACCTATAGAGGGAGTCAGTAACCAGTCAGGAGTATGGACGTAGAAACCTGTAGAGGGAGTCAGTATAACCAGTCAGGAGTATGGACGTAGAAACCTGAAGAGAGAGTCAGTAACCAGTCAGGAGTATGGACGTAGAAACCCGTAGAGGGAGTCAGTATAACCAGTCAGGAGAATGGATGTAGAAACCTGTAGAGGGAGTCAGTATAACCAGTCAGGAGTATGGATGTAGAAACCTGTAGAGGGAGTCAGTATAACCAGTCAGGAGTATGGATGTAGAAACCTGTAGAGGGAGTCAGTATAACCAGTCAGGAGTATGGATGTAGAAACCTGTAGAGGGAGTCAGTATAACCAGTCAGGAATATGGAGGTAGAAACCCGTAGAGGGAGTCAGTATAACCAGCCGGGAGTATGGACGTAGAAACCCGTAGAGGGAGTCAGTATAACCAGTCAGGAGTATGGACGTAGAAACCTGTAGAGGGAGTCAGTATAACCAGTCAGGAGTATGGAGGTAGAAACCCGGAGAGGGAGTCAGTATAACCAGCCGGGAGTATGGACGTAGAAACCCGTAGAGGGAGTCAGTATAACCAGTCAGGAGTATGGATGTAGAAACCTGTAGAGGGAGTCAGTATAACCAGTCAGGAGTATGGATGTAGAAACCCGTAGAGGGAGTCAGTAACCAGTCAGGAGTATGGATGTAGAAACCTGTAGAGGGAGTCAGTATAACCAGTCAAGAGTATGGATGTAGAAACCTGTAGAGGGAGTCAGTATAACCAGTCAAGAGTATGGATGTAGAAACCTGTAGAGGGAGTCAGTATAACCAGTCAGGAGTATGGATGTAGAAACCTGTAGAGGGAGTCAGTATAACCAGTCAGGAGTATGGACGTAGAAACCTGTAGAGGGAGTCAGTATAACCAGTCAGGAGTATGGATGTAGAAACCCGTAGAGGGAGTCAGTATAACCAGTCAGGAGTATGGACGTAGAAACCTGTAGAGGGAGTCAGTATAACCAGTCAGGAGTATGGACGTAGAATCCTGTAGAGGGAGTCAGTAACCAGTCAGGAGTATGGACGTAGAAACCTGTAGAGGGAGTCAGTATAACCAGTCAGGAGTATGGATGTAGAAACCCGTAGAGTGAGTCAGTATAACCAGTCAGGAGTATGGATGTAGAAACCTGTAGAGGGAGTCAGTATAACCAGTCATGAGTATGGATGTAGAAACCCGTAGGGAGTCAGTAACCAGTCAGGAGTATGGACGTAGAAACCTGTAGAGGGAGTCAGTATAACCAGTCATGAGTATGGATGTAGAAACCTGTAGAGGGAGTCAGTATAACCAGTCAGGAATATGGAGGTAGAAACCCGTAGAGGGAGTCAGTATAACCAGCCGGGAGTATGGACGTAGAAACCCGTAGAGGGAGTCAGTAACCAGTCAGGAGTATGGACGTAGAAACCTATAGAGGGAGTCAGTAACCAGTCAGGAGTATGGACGTAGAAACCTGTAGAGGGAGTCAGTATAACCAGTCAGGAGTATGGACGTAGAAACCTGAAGAGAGAGTCAGTAACCAGTCAGGAGTATGGACGTAGAAACCCGTAGAGGGAGTCAGTATAACCAGTCAGGAGAATGGATGTAGAAACCTGTAGAGGGAGTCAGTATAACCAGTCAGGAGTATGGATGTAGAAACCTGTAGAGGGAGTCAGTATAACCAGTCAGGAGTATGGATGTAGAAACCTGTAGAGGGAGTCAGTATAACCAGTCAGGAGTATGGATGTAGAAACCTGTAGAGGGAGTCAGTATAACCAGTCAGGAATATGGAGGTAGAAACCCGTAGAGGGAGTCAGTATAACCAGCCGGGAGTATGGACGTAGAAACCCGTAGAGGGAGTCAGTATAACCAGTCAGGAGTATGGACGTAGAAACCTGTAGAGGGAGTCAGTATAACCAGTCAGGAGTATGGAGGTAGAAACCCGGAGAGGGAGTCAGTATAACCAGCCGGGAGTATGGACGTAGAAACCCGTAGAGGGAGTCAGTATAACCAGTCAGGAGTATGGATGTAGAAACCTGTAGAGGGAGTCAGTATAACCAGTCAGGAGTATGGATGTAGAAACCCGTAGAGGGAGTCAGTAACCAGTCAGGAGTATGGATGTAGAAACCTGTAGAGGGAGTCAGTATAACCAGTCAAGAGTATGGATGTAGAAACCTGTAGAGGGAGTCAGTATAACCAGTCAAGAGTATGGATGTAGAAACCTGTAGAGGGAGTCAGTATAACCAGTCAGGAGTATGGATGTAGAAACCTGTAGAGGGAGTCAGTATAACCAGTCAGGAGTATGGACGTAGAAACCTGTAGAGGGAGTCAGTATAACCAGTCAGGAGTATGGATGTAGAAACCCGTAGAGGGAGTCAGTATAACCAGTCAGGAGTATGGACGTAGAAACCTGTAGAGGGAGTCAGTATAACCAGTCAGGAGTATGGACGTAGAATCCTGTAGAGGGAGTCAGTAACCAGTCAGGAGTATGGACGTAGAAACCTGTAGAGGGAGTCAGTATAACCAGTCAGGAGTATGGATGTAGAAACCCGTAGAGTGAGTCAGTATAACCAGTCAGGAGTATGGATGTAGAAACCTGTAGAGGGAGTCAGTATAACCAGTCATGAGTATGGATGTAGAAACCCGTAGGGAGTCAGTAACCAGTCAGGAGTATGGACGTAGAAACCTGTAGAGGGAGTCAGTATAACCAGTCATGAGTATGGATGTAGAAACCTGTAGAGGGAGTCAGTATAACCAGTCAGGAATATGGAGGTAGAAACCCGTAGAGGGAGTCAGTATAACCAGCCGGGAGTATGGACGTAGAAACCCGTAGAGGGAGTCAGTAACCAGTCAGGAGTATGGACGTAGAAACCTATAGAGGGAGTCAGTAACCAGTCAGGAGTATGGACGTAGAAACCTGTAGAGGGAGTCAGTATAACCAGTCAGGAGTATGGACGTAGAAACCTGAAGAGAGAGTCAGTAACCAGTCAGGAGTATGGACGTAGAAACCCGTAGAGGGAGTCAGTATAACCAGTCAGGAGAATGGATGTAGAAACCTGTAGAGGGAGTCAGTATAACCAGTCAGGAGTATGGATGTAGAAACCTGTAGAGGGAGTCAGTATAACCAGTCAGGAGTATGGATGTAGAAACCCGTAGAGGGAGTCAGTATAACCAGTCAGGAGTATGTATGTAGAAACCTGTAGAGGGAGTCAGTATAACCAGTCAGGAGTATGGATGTAGAAACCTGTAGAGGGAGTCAGTATAACCAGTCAGGAGTATGTATGTAGAAACCTGTAGAGGAAGTCAGTATAACCAGTCAGGAGTATGGATGTAGAAACCTGTAGAGGGAGTCAGTATAACCAGTCAGGAGTATGGATGTAGAAACCCGTAGAGGGAGTCAGTATAACCAGTCAGGAGTATGGATGTAGAAACCCGTAGAGGGAGTCAGTATAACCAGTCAGGAGTATGTATGTAGAAACCTGTAGAGGGAGTCAGTATAACCAGTCAGGAGTATGGATGTAGAAACCTGTAGAGGGAGTCAGTATAACCAGTCAGGAGTATGGATGTAGAAACCCGTAGAGGGAGTCAGTATAACCAGTCAGGAGTATGGATGTAGAAACCTGTAGAGGGAGTCAGTATAACCAGTCAGGAGTATGGATGTAGAAACCTGTAGAGGGAGTCAGTATAACCAGTCAGGAGTACGGATGTAGAAACCTGTAGAGGGAGTCAGTATAACCAGTCAGGAGTATGGATGTAGAAACCCGTAGAGGGAGTCAGTATAACCAGTCAGGAGTATGTATGTAGAAACCTGTAGAGGGAGTCAGTATAACCAGTCAGGAGTACGGATGTAGAAACCTGTAGAGGGAGTCAGTATAACCAGTCAGGAGTATGGACGTAGAAACCTATAGAGGGAGTCAGTATAACCAGTAAGGAGTATGGACGTAGAAACCCGTAGAGGGAGTCAGTATAACCAGTAAGGAGTATGGACGTAGAAACCCGTAGAGGGAGTCAGTATAACCAGTCAGGAGTATGGATGTAGAAACCTGTAGAGGGAGTCAGTATAACCAGTCAGGAGTATGGACGTAGAAACCCGTAGAGGGAGTCAGTATAACCAGTCAGGAGTATGGACGTAGAAACCTCTAGAGGGAGTCAGTATAACCAGTCAGGAGTATGGACGTAGAAACCCGTAGAGGGAGTCAGTATAACCAGTCAGGAGTATGGACGTAGAAACCTGTAGAGGGAGTCAGTATAACCAGTCAGGAGTATGGACGTAGAAACCTGTAGAGGGAGTCAGTATAACCAGTCAGGAGTATGGACGTAGAAACCCGTAGAGGGAGTCAGTATAACCAGTCAGGAGTATGGATGTAGAAACCTCTAGAGGGAGTCAGTATAACCAGCCAGGAGTATGGATGTAGAAACCCGTAGATGGAGTCAGTATAACCAGCCAGGAGTATGGACGTAGAAACCTGTAGAGGGAGTCAGTATAACCAGTCAGGAGTATGGACGTAGAAACCTCTAGAGGGAGTCAGTATAACCAGTCAGGAGTATGGATGTAAAAACCCGTAGAGGGAGTCAGTATAACCAGTCAGGAGTATGGAGGTAGAAACCCGTAGAGGGAGTCAGTATAACCAGCCGGGAGTATGGACGTAGAAACCCGTAGAGGGAGTCAGTATAAACAGCCGGGAGTATGGACGTAGAAACCCGTAGAGGGAGTCAGTATAACCAGTCAGGAGTATGGACGTAGAAACCTGTAGAGGGAGTCAGTATAACCAGTAAGGAGTATGGACGTAGAAACCTGTAGAGGGAGTCAGTATAACCAGTCAGGAGTATGGATGTAGAAACCCGTAGAGGGAGTCAGTATAACCAGTCAGGAGTATGGACGTAGAAACCTGTAGAGGGAGTCAGTAACCAGTCAGGAGTATGGATGTAGAAACCTGTAGAGGGAGTCAGTATAACCAGACAGGAGTATGGATGTAGAAACCTGTAGAGGGATTCAGTATAACCAGTCAGGAGTATGGACGTAGAAACCTGTAGAGGGAGTCAGTATAACCAGTAAGGAGTATGGACGTAGAAACCTGTAGAGGGAGTCAGTATAACCAGTCAGGAGTATGGATGTAGAAACCCGTAGAGGGAGTCAGTATAACCAGTCAGGAGTATGGACGTAGAAACCTGTAGAGGGAGTCAGTAACCAGTCAGGAGTATGGATGTAGAAACCTGTAGAGGGAGTCAGTATAACCAGACAGGAGTATGGATGTAGAAACCTGTAGAGAGAGTCAGTATAACCAGTCAGGAGTATGGAGGTAGAAACCTGTAGAGGGAGTCAGTATAACCAGACAGGAGTATGGATGTAGAAACCTGTAGAGAGAGTCAGTATAACCAGTCAGGAGTATGGAGGTAGAAACCCGTAGAGGGAGTCAGTATAACCAGTAAGGAGTATGGACGTAGAAACCTGTAGAGGGAGTCAGTATAACCAGTCAGGAGTATGGATGTAGAAACCCGTAGAGGGAGTCAGTAACCAGTCAGGAGTATGGATGTAGAAACCCGTAGAGGGAGTCAGTATAACCAGTCAGGAGTATGGATGTAGAAACCTGTAGAGGGAGTCAGTATAACCAGTCAGGAGTATGGATGTAGAAACCTGTAGAGGGAGTCAGTATAACCAGTCAGGAGTATGGATGTAGAAACCTGTAGAGGGAGTCAGTATAACCAGTCAGGAGTATGGATGTAGAAACCCGTAGAGGGAGTCAGTAACCAGTCAGGAGTATGGATGTAGAAACCTGTAGAGGGAGTCAGTATAACCAGTCAAGAGTATGGATGTAGAAACCTGTAGAGGGAGTCAGTATAACCAGTCAGGAGTATGGACGTAGAAACCTGTAGAGGGAGTCAGTATAACCAGTAAGGAGTATGGACGTAGAAACCTGTAGAGGGAGTCAGTATAACCAGTCAGGAGTATGGATGTAGAAACCCGTAGAGGGAGTCAGTATAACCAGTCAGGAGTATGGACGTAGAAACCTGTAGAGGGAGTCAGTAACCAGTCAGGAGTATGGATGTAGAAACCTGTAGAGGGAGTCAGTATAACCAGACAGGAGTATGGATGTAGAAACCTGTAGAGAGAGTCAGTATAACCAGTCAGGAGTATGGAGGTAGAAACCTGTAGAGGGAGTCAGTATAACCAGACAGGAGTATGGATGTAGAAACCTGTAGAGAGAGTCAGTATAACCAGTCAGGAGTATGGAGGTAGAAACCCGTAGAGGGAGTCAGTATAACCAGTAAGGAGTATGGACGTAGAAACCTGTAGAGGGAGTCAGTATAACCAGTCAGGAGTATGGATGTAGAAACCCGTAGAGGGAGTCAGTAACCAGTCAGGAGTATGGATGTAGAAACCCGTAGAGGGAGTCAGTAACCAGTCAGGAGTATGGATGTAGAAACCTGTAGAGGGAGTCAGTATAACCAGTCAGGAGTATGGATGTAGAAACCTGTAGAGGGAGTCAGTATAACCAGTCAGGAGTATGGATGTAGAAACCTGTAGAGGGAGTCAGTATAACCAGTCAGGAGTATGGATGTAGAAACCTGTAGAGGGAGTCAGTATAACCAGTCAGGAGTATGGATGTAGAAACCCGTAGAGGGAGTCAGTAACCAGTCAGGAGTATGGATGTAGAAACCTGTAGAGGGAGTCAGTATAACCAGTCAAGAGTATGGATGTAGAAACCTGTAGAGGGAGTCAGTATAACCAGTCAAGAGTATGGATGTAGAAACCTGTAGAGGGAGTCAGTATAACCAGTCAGGAGTATGGATGTAGAAACCTGTAGAGGGAGGGAGTCAGTATAACCAGTCAGGAGTATGGACGCAGAAACCTGTAGAGGGAGTCAGTATAACCAGTCAGGAGTATGGACGTAGAAACCTGTAGAGGGAGTCAGTATAACCAGTCAGGAGTATGGACGTAGAAACCTGTAGAGGGAGTCAGTAACCAGTCAGGAGTATGGATGTAGAAACCTGTAGAGGGAGTCAGTATAACCAGTCAGGAGTATGGACGTAGAAACCTGTAGAGAGAGTCAGTAACCAGTCAGGAGTATGGACGTAGAAACCTGTAGAGGGAGTCAGTAACCAGTCAGGAGTATGGATGTAGAAACCTGTAGAGGGAGTCAGTATAACCAGTCAGGAGTATGGACGCAGAAACCTGTAGAGGGAGTCAGTATAACCAGTCAGGAGTATGGACGTAGAAACCTGTAGAGGGAGTCAGTATAACCAGTCAGGAGTATGGACGTAGAAACCTGTAGAGGGAGTCAGTATAACCAGTCAGGAGTATGGACGTAGAAACCTGTAGAGGGAGTCAGTAACCAGTCAGGAGTATGGATGTAGAAACCTGTAGAGGGAGTCAGTATAACCAGTCAGGAGTATGGACGTAGAAACCTGTAGAGAGAGTCAGTAACCAGTCAGGAGTATGGACGTAGAAACCTGTAGAGGGAGTCAGTAACCAGTCAGGAGTATGGATGTAGAAACCTGTAGAGGGAGGGAGTCAGTATAACCAGACAGGAGTATGGATGTAGAAAACTGTAGAGAGAGTCAGTATAACCAGTCAGGAGTATGGAGGTAGAAACCTGTAGAGGGAGTCAGTATAACCAGTCAGGAGTATGGATGTAGAAACCTGTAGAGGGAGTCAGTATAACCAGTCAGGAGTATGGATGTAGAAACCTGTAGAGGGAGTCAGTATAACCAGTCAGGAGTATGGACGTAGAAACCTGTAGAGAGAGTCAGTAACCAGTCAGGAGTATGGACGTAGAAACCTGTAGAGGGAGTCAGTAACCAGTCAGGAGTATGGATGTAGAAACCTGTAGAGGGAGTCAGTAACCAGTCAGGAGTATGGATGTAGAAACCTGTAGAGGGAGGGAGTCAGTATAACCAGACAGGAGTATGGATGTAGAAACCTGTAGAGAGAGTCAGTATAACCAGTCAGGAGTATGGAGGTAGAAACCTGTAGAGGGAGTCAGTAACCAGTCAGGAGTATGGATGTAGAAACCTGTAGAGGGAGTCAGTAACCAGTCAGGAGTATGGATGTAGAAACCTGTAGAGGGAGGGAGTCAGTATAACCAGACAGGAGTATGGATGTAGAAACCTGTAGAGAGAGTCAGTATAACCAGTCAGGAGTATGGAGGTAGAAACCTGTAGAGGGAGTCAGTATAACCAGTCAGGAGTATGGATGTAGAAACCTGTAGAGAGAGTCAGTATAACCAGTCAGGAGTATGGACGTAGAAACCTGTAGAGGGAGTCAGTATAACCAGTCAGGAGTATGGACGTAGAATCCTGTAGAGGGAGTCAGTAACCAGTCAGGAGTATGGACGTAGAAACCTGTAGAGGGAGTCAGTATAACCAGTCAGGAGTATGGACGTAGAATCCTGTAGAGGGAGTCAGTAACCAGTCAGGAGTATGGACGTAGAAACCTGTAGAGGGAGTCAGTATAACCAGACAGGAGTATGGATGTAGAAACCTGTAGAGAGAGTCAGTATAACCAGTCAGGAGTATGGACGTAGAAACCTGTAGAGGGAGTCAGTAACCAGTCAGGAGTATGGATGTAGAAACCTGTAGAGGGAGTCAGTAACCAGTCAGGAGTATGGATGTAGAAACCTGTAGAGGGAGGGAGTCAGTATAACCAGACAGGAGTATGGATGTAGAAACCTGTAGAGAGAGTCAGTATAACCAGTCAGGAGTATGGAGGTAGAAACCTGTAGAGGGAGTCAGTATAACCAGTCAGGAGTATGGATGTAGAAACCTGTAGAGGGAGTCAGTATAACCAGTCAGGAGTATGGACGTAGAAACCTGTAGAGAGAGTCAGTATAACCAGTCAGGAGTATGGATGTAGAAACCTGTAGAGGGAGTCAGTAACCAGTCAGGAGTATGGATGTAGAAACCTGTAGAGGGAGTCAGTAACCAGTCAGGAGTATGGATGTAGAAACCTGTAGAGGGAGGGAGTCAGTATAACCAGACAGGAGTATGGATGTAGAAACCTGTAGAGAGAGTCAGTATAACCAGTCAGGAGTATGGAGGTAGAAACCTGTAGAGGGAGTCAGTAACCAGTCAGGAGTATGGATGTAGAAACCTGTAGAGGGAGGGAGTCAGTATAACCAGACAGGAGTATGGATGTAGAAACCTGTAGAGAGAGTCAGTATAACCAGTCAGGAGTATGGAGGTAGAAACCTGTAGAGGGAGTCAGTATAACCAGTCAGGAGTATGGATGTAGAAACCTGTAGAGGGAGTCAGTATAACCAGTCAGGAGTATGGATGTAGAAACCCGTAGAGGGAGTCAGTATAACCAGTCAGGAGTATGGATGTAGAAACCTGTAGAGGGAGTCAGTATAACCAGTCAGGAGTATGGATGTAGAAACCCGTAGAGTGAGTCAGTATAACCAGTCAGGAGTATGGATGTAGAAACCTGTAGAGGGAGTCAGTATAACCAGTCAGGAGTATGGATGTAGAAACCTGTAGAGGGAGTCAGTATAACCAGTCAGGAGTATGGATGTAGAAACCCGTAGAGTGAGTCAGTATAACCAGTCAGGAGTATGGAGGTAGAAACCTGTAGAGAGAGTCAGTATAACCAGTCAGGAGTATGGACGTAGAAACCCGTAGTGGGAGTCTCAAATATACAAAAATATATCTGAACGGAAAATGTAAAATCACTCAATGAATCGGAAATTCCATGAATACAAATGACACGGACACAAAAGAATATATTATTATTCGTTATTTATTTAAATGGTTTGAAATCGATATTATTGGTTTGTTTTGAGTTTATGTGAGAAATTAAGGTAGTTCTTTCTGAAACGAATGTCATTGAATTCAACAAGAAACAAAGGCTGATATATTGGTGGATATTATCCGATTCAACGCAGATTAATAAGTCAAGGGAAGTGGTTAGCTATGGGGTTTCTGTTGTAGCTGAGTACCTGTAGGCCTCCAGGACAACAGGACAGTACAATGTGTGGCATTGGGGCTGGGTAGGGGGCTGATTAGATACCAGGCTGTGTGTGTTGTACAGTATGTATGAAAGTGGACCGACTGGTATGGCCACTGTAAGTAGGTAGTGTACCTCCCGGCGATATAAAAATAATCACAATTTATAAATTAGTCGTCGTCGTCGTCGTTAATTAGGGGCAATTGCAATGTTTTCGTGTTGGCCTTTAGAACACAGATACATTATAGGATTCAAACGTCTTTGTAAACAAATTAATATTATTTGACCTCAAACCAATTATAATTATTTAATTGGATGGCTTTAGGATGAGAATCAGTGATATAAACTTACCTTTACTTGACTACTGGCAGAAACATTGTTCCATTTCAGAATTGACTTATGTTTTATAGCAGCGAGGCCCGTAGCGACCGTTTTAGCTAGAATATTTGATTTCTCAATGAAATTCGCAGATTCTGTTAATAGCTCTGAGATTCTCGCCTTCTGACATTTCAATCAATACCAATGGCACAAGATACATGGCCAAATACAATGAAAGATAAATGAGATTTTAAGCTCATTTTTTGAAAGAAATGAGGCGCTGGAGTCACACCCGATATGGAATTCGATCTATCCTGGAGTTCGTATCATCTGGTATATACAGTATACAGTATTACTCTTTGCTAAATCACATTATTTTATTTTATTGAACCGTTTCAAATTTATTTGGAATAACTTCACCTTTATAATTGCAATATTGTAATCATATTGTAATATTGTAATTATTGTTTGCAATTTATTTGTCTCAAGATTTTTGGTTTCCGGTTTCAAAATTAGATATAGGGATATCCGCAAATAAACAGAGAAACGTATTGTATTGCAGCAATAGTATGACGTCATCAAGTGATCAAATAAATTGCATTTCATAATCTTGCCAAACTGTCTCTAGACTGGAGCCACCTTCACTTTACACCCAAGCACCTTACCCCATACTTTATACCCAAGCCAGCCAATGACTTTCTTGAGACGCATCTTTGAAGATGCGGATGATCTAGCAAATGTCATGGGTGATAGGGAGTTGTGGCGGCGCAATTTTGTCGACAAACCGGCACGGCATTCTTAAAAATGCAGCTGCAATGCAGCATGCCGATCCTAGACTAGACTTTACACGAAATATAAATCAAGTTATAAGTAAAGGCATCATGAATAAAAAAAGTAAAATTATTATTAAGAAATATAAAAAATTATTAAGAAATGCAATAGTTAGTTGCATCGGGGTACCAGTTAGGAACGTAATAGACAACTGGTACTGGAGGCAAAGTGATTGAACTGGTGTCATGGTTGTCATAGTGAAACACACATAAATTAACCGAAAATGTAATAGTGACGACACAAATGGAAAATGAAAATCGAATTCACTAGAAAAACCTGATAAGTTTCAACAAATTCCCTTTAACACATCGGTTAAGTCTCTATTATTTTACGAAAGAGCCTTAATGTGAAAATGTGCGTTGAACAACTATGATTGTTAAATACTCCAATGGTCGCTCATTCAGCCAGAAGGAGCTTCTTAATTTATATTTCTATGTTTTCCGTTATGCCATATCTGTTTCACGATTATAAATCATCTCTGAATCATTTCAGTTACAATAACACATTAAAATTTAGAACAAATAACATAAGCAATTATTAAGAGTTTAATGGATAGAGAGATTGATTGACATGTTATGTGAAATAATGAAAATATTATTTATTTTCCTATTTAGGTCGGTTAATATTATTTTTGTGCATAATAAAATGGCAACCGATGGCCTTGCAGTAGGTTTTCTTCCACAACCGCTGTAGTTACTGCGTTTAATAACCAGCCGGAGCCCCTCGGTTACAGAGAATATGAGGATGGGAGGATTGGGCCAAATTGATTATTCGCAACTATATTTAATGAAAATAAAATTTGTTAAGGTATTTTTGACTGTTGATAACCACAATGATATAGTCCTGGAAACATTTGCCTCAGTTATAGCAGCGCCCTGCGCTGTGGGGGGTGAGCTGAGCAGTATGAGTATGTGAGTAGAGCAAGTGTGGGAGCTGTAATGCCTGAGTACGAAGTGAATGAATTGAATTTAGTGAACTATTTACTACACAATATAATCAAATTGATACAGTATTTCATATAATTGAGTAAGTTAAGTTCCGGGTACAAATGATTATATAATGTAGACGGAGGCTTGTCGGGTAGGCCCATTACACAACCCCCGTGTACATTTGTAAATAAGTAGGTATTTCATTGTAATTAAGTAGGTAAGGCCTAACACTAAATAAGCGCTACTGTAAATACGTATGTTGCACTGTAAATATGTTAACAACTCATGAAAAACAACTATTGGTAATACAGTAGGTAAATAAATCATGCAGGTTGCAGTCTAAAGGGAAACATTTCAGTATACAATATAACACAGTAAATTGAATATAACGAAGCGGAAGGTCCAAATTAGATTACATAATTTATATGATTAAGGTGCAAAATTATAGAGTTTTATCGATAATTAATTACAGTTGGATATTTCTTAGTTTGATTAGGCTTCAATAGAACGCATATCTGCCAGATATGAATGTAATTTATATTTGAAGATTCTAATAGATTGTGCCTGCCGCACAGTTTCGGGGACTCCATTCCAGACTTCTGGGGTCCTGACTTTGATGGATTGTTTGGCAATCTGTAATCTGTAATCGCGACTTGTTTTTTTAAGATTGAAGTAATAGTGAGTGGTCGGAAGTCTATGTTTCCTCTAGACTGCACAGTTTTTATGGCCCTGTTTTGTAAACTCTGGAGTGATTTTATTTTGGTTGTAGGGTTTTCCATGGTTTTTCTTTTTTTCCTCCTCCGTCTGTAGTGATTTCTGTGTTGGTTTGTGGAAGTATTTGATTCTGACTTGTATGATGTAGCTGCCCAGACAGCATTGCAGTACTGTAAATATGGGTCGATCATCGTATGGTAGAGTAGTTTTAGTGCTTGTGGTGAAATGAAGTTTTTTATTTTGTTAATTATCCCTAAGTTACGACTAATTTTGTGTCGTATATGTTCCCGGTGGTGTTTCCAGGTAAGATGTTCATCTATGTAAAGTCCAATAAATTTTATCGATTGTTATCTTTTTAATTCAACATTGTTAATAATTACTTTTCCTTCACTGTTGATTTTGGTTGATCTATTGTGAGTGTGGAAAATGATTTTGTGGAAAATGACTTTGTTATACGCGGTCTCGATCTACCAGAGGATAAAGGCAAAGAGCTGGAATTCGTTAACAGTTTCATAAGTAAGGAATTATCCATCGAGGGATCCGTTGATAAAAGTACTATTTAGGCGCAACAAACATGGCGAAGGATCATCGTTGTTATTTGTACAAGCATCAAATCTCGTAAGTAAGTCCCAAGTCATAAAGGAGAAGTCGAAACTGAGAAATTCCGTTGATCATCGGAATGTCTTTATTGACAACGATCTAACCAAACTACAGGTGCAGCAAGCTTACCAACGTCGACAGTCGAGGGCTTCCAGACCACTAGGACGTGCGACTATAACCACAGCCAGCGCGTTTGTTTACTCTGGCTACCCCAGCTGATTCCGCCAGACCAACTGCTACTGGCACCCAGGAGCATGCCGCCCGGGGAAATCTGGGAAATGCGTAACGGGGGAATACCAGACGCACTGTGTCTCGCCTTTCATAGAATGTTGTTGCTTCAACGCCCAATCTCTAGGTAACAAATTGGCCGAGTTGAATGCTTTTTTGGCCGACTGCGAATTTGACGTAATCGGAATTACGGAAACCTGGCTGACGAGCTCCTTTACTGATGGTATGCTGTCTGGGAACGGGAAGTTTAGTGTTTATCGCAACGATCGTGTTTTAAGGGCAGGCGGTGTCGCAATCCTTATCCGTGACTGTGCCCTGGGAGCACCTATCCATCGAATTGAACTTTCTGGTGAAAAATTCGAAGGTCTGGAGATCGTCGCCCTCGATCTCATAGGTCAGCATCCTTGCCGTTTGATTTGCGTTTATCGAACCCCTTCCTCGTCAAACGATGATGATCGCCGGTTATGTCTGGGTTTATCAGATTTATGTAATGTGGACTTTCCTGTAACAGTTTTTGGTTACTTTAATTTGCCTCTTTTTAACTGGTCTGATGGATCCCACCCTGATAATAGTCTATATAATACTTTTTCTAATTTTATTTTAGAAAATGGCCTTGAACAACTCCAATTTAAACCAACTCGCTTAAATAGTGTGTTAGATCTTGTTTTCACTTCTGAGGATATGTTTGTATCTGATGTTGATACTCGCGAAAATTTTTCGACTAGTGATCATTCAGGAATTATTTTTAGTATCGTTTCTCCTAAACAGTATGTTCAAAATGATGATGCCGGTTTTTATAACTTTAAGAAAGGCGACTATATAAGCTTTGGTGCATACTTAGATAATTATAACTGGTCCGATGTATATAACAATTGTGAATCTGTGGATGATTATTGGTTGGCATTTGCCGAAATTTTGAAATCCGGTATCGAAAAATTTGTACCTTTCACTAAAATTTCAAGTAATAAATCACATCTGCGCCTTATAACGATATTACAAAAGCGAAAGAAATTGTTATGGCGTTGTCGCCACACAGAAAGCGGCCAAGAGGAGTATAAGAAATGTGCCAAGGCCGTTTCTAAAAGTATCTTTAGAGTGGCTTGTGCACGTGAAAACAAAATATTAACATCTGGCAAACCTAACGCTATTTTTACTTATGTTAATAGCAAATGTAAAGTCAGAGCAGGTATATCTGCATTTAAAATGAATGGCAAAGTAATAATTGATGACACTACTAAAGCACATATATTTTCTGAAGTTTTTTCTGAGAATTTTACAAAGGATAATGAATCAATGCCTAATTTTAACCATAGAGTAGCTAATGGTGTACACATTTCCACTGTAGATTTTTCCCCTGGTGCTGTTTATTCTGTACTTAAGAATATTAAGGCTAAATGTGGAAAAACTCCAGATGGTTTTCCCAGTTTTATTTTTGCGAAACTACCTAAATGTTTATCTGTTCCGTTGTCTATTTTATTTAAAGTATCATTTGAATCTCACGCTTTACCCTCTATATGGCTCACTGCTAACATTATCCCCCTCTTTAAGAAGGGCAGTCACACAAATCCCTATAACTACTGCCCCATTTCGCTTACATGTGTAACATGTAAAATAATGGAGTTATGTATCAAAAATGATGTATTATTGTACTTAAGGTTGCATAATATTATTAGTAAGTCGCAACATGGATTTATGAAACGTCGCAGTACTTGTACTCAATTGCTTGACAGTACTAATAAATGGTTTAAGCTGATTGACAGTCGCAGCTCTATAGACGTTATATACATAGATTTCGCCAAGGCGTTTGATTCTGTCGTTCACCGTAAACTTTTGGCTAAACTTGCTAGCTACGGTATCTCAGGTCACTTGTTATTGTGGATTGGTGCTTTTCTATGTAATCGTACCCAACAAGTCTTGGTTGGTAATACTATTTCTGTCGTAAGCAAAGTTATATCAGGTACAATTCAAGGAAGCGTTTTAGGGCCATTATTATTTTTACTCTATGTTAATGATTTACCTGATATTATAGGTACCGGCACCTGTTGTAATTTATTTGCTGACGATCTCAAGTTGTACAGCAAATCATCAGACATCCATTCATTGGCAGAAGCTCTCAAATCACTAGAGACTTGGGCAAATGAGTGGCAGGTCAAGATAGCTGCACACAAATGTTCAGTAGTTCATTTATCTACAACTTGTATAAAGGTGTCACCTGTGCAATACTTTCTTAATGGTAACCTTATAAAAAATGATGATTTTTGTAGAGATCTTGGTGTAATTGTGAATCACGATTTGAAATTTGATCTTCACTACCGTGAACAAGTAAAGAAGGCGTATAGAGTAGTGAATATTTTATTTAAGTGTTTTTATACCGGTAACCTGAAAGCCATTTGTACAGCGTATAAGTCATATGCCAGACCATTACTAGAATATTGTACTGCCGTTTGCTCTCCATTTACGTTAGGTAGTATTGATTTAATCGAACGGGTTCAGCGTTACTTCACCCGGCGTCTTTTTAAGCGCTGTAACCTCAGCAGCCGTAGTTACATGGAGAGAATTAATTTTCTTAAGCTACAACCTCTAGAAGTACGTAGGCATATTTATGATTTAAAAATGGTGTATAGTATTTTTAATAATGATGTTGATCTAAATTTTAATGACTTTTTCACTTTAAGTACCAATATTAGAAATAGAGGCCATAACCGTAAGCTTTTCAAATCGTTTTGCCGTCTACAAATTGTAAAAAACTCTTTTTCAAACAGAACTGTAGATATTTGGAATTCCTTACCCGAAGAAATTGTCAATTCTGCAAATGTAAATATTTTTACTGATAAATTGAAAGATGTTGATCTATTGCCATATTGTCATTTTAACAGATTTTTAAATTAACCACATATATTTTTTATTTGTTTTTATTTATATTTAATCTACCAAATAGTTTTTAATATTTTTGTCACTTTTATAAAAAGGATCAATGGCTTTCGAAACAAATTATGTTTTTTTACTTGATGATATATATAATCTCTGTTTACTTGGTTTTATTTCGTTGGTCATTCTTGTAGTTTTATTTGGGGCTAATTGATGACTTTACTTGGTATTACACGAAAGCGAACAACATCATATTATCCCCAGTGTAACGGCGCTGTGGAAAGGTTTCACAGAACTTTAAAGAATGCTTTAAGAGCACATGCAGTTGACTCCAGTTGGTCGGATTCATTGCCAATGGTACTTTTGGGCCTGCGAATGAGCGTTAATTGCTCTGGATTCAGTCCATCCACAATGTTTTATGGAGGAACAATAGAACTTCCTCAACAATTCTTTGTTCCAACAGATGTGTACAGATTTGTACAACAATCCTGCTGTACATCTGCTGTACTGCTGTACAGCTGTTAGGTATTAGCTGACAGCTCTACTACAACTGTGCATGACTGCTATGATTTAAACTCTAAACTATTAAAAGGCACTGGGCCTAGCATTGAATGTGGTGAATGTAAATTTAAACTTAACAGCTTACATCGTATATGCCTGATCAAGCATCACAACCATACATACACCAACGTAAATATTTCCCAGGCATTCAAGGGCACCAAATTGTTCAACCTGCCGCAGTAGCCAGTAGATAAATAAACCGCTGAAAGGACGGAAAATGGCAAAGGGAAGAAAATCAACAACTAATAACTCAGGTTTAAATTTAAATAAATCCCTATCACAACAAATGGAACGTCTGGATGATTTCGAAGAGAACCTGGCGGGTTTGGAAGGTCGAATATCTGACATAGTCAACCGAGCAATTAGCGCTGGTGTTACTGATACCGGTACGGGTCCCGATACCGTCAGGCCTACTAAGAAAAAAAGTGGAAATGGAAATTGTGACATTCAAACAGGTGGAACTGTTGTAGGGAGTTCAGATGGTTCGGAATCGCTCACTGAATCAATACAATTGATTGTCAACTTCGAATTAGAAACGATCCGTAACACTCTCTCTGATATCCGATCTGAGTTTCTTGAAATTCACCGGAGACCAAGTGACCAACTTGATGACTTGGAGCAGTATTCTAGGCGAAACTGCTTGCTCATCCACGGAGTAAAAATGAATCCATCCGAGATTAATGAAGATGACACTCTAATTGTAGCTCTGTCATTTCTGCGGGATAATCTGAAGCTCAAAATACATGAAGATGATGTTGATCGATGTCACCGTGTAACTAAACGACAGGTCTTTCAACATGGGAAACCAACAACATCTGATAGCTCAGCTAGAGACGACAGTCGACCTCCCTGCATAATAGTGAAGTTCGTCCGTTATCGATCACGTGCACTAGTGTTTAAGCAATTACACCTGCTTAAAACCACGTCGTTTTATGTGACGGAAAGCCTCACAAGTACCCGTCTAAATCGGCTCAGAAAGGCTCGCGAAGTAGGTGTTGGTTGGTCACGCGATGGTCAAATATATGCGATCGGTGCCTTTGGAAAACCGATTCCGATTACTTCAAATTCAGACATGAGGTTGGTGAAAATCTTCACAGAGGATGAAAAGAAAGTCCGCAGGGAACAGCGGCAAAAGGATGCTAAAAGTCCTAAACCTTTCCTCAGATTTAAATAGGAAGTCATCGACTACTGATTAGGTTTAACATACATTTCTTCTAATTTTATCATTATACATATAGTATATACATTGCATGCAAGCTAGGCCCAATAGCCATAACATCCATATTAGCTTATTTAGTCTTAGTTAGCTATAAACTGTAATAAACTTTGTTTGTGTGAGATCTAAAATTGGATCGTAACGGGGTTGCGATTCAAGGTGTGGGGTAAATTACTGCTTTATATTTGCTAGTGTAGTTGTAGTTAGGTGGGTTTGCCAAAGACTAATTACTACTAGGATCGGCATGCTGCATTGCAGCTGCATTTTTAAGAATGCTGTGCCGGCTTGTCAACAAAATTGCACCGCCACAACTCCCTATCACCCATGACATTTGCTAGATCATCCGCATCTTTAAGGCCAGTGTCCATTAAGATGCGTCTCAAGAAAGTCATGGGCTGTCCACCATGCTTATTCACTCCATGAGGCTGCCAAAGTAAAGATTATGCACTGGCTGGCCCTCACGGCGAAAGCAATGTCCTGCAAAGCGGAGGCGATTTTGTTCTAGTGTCAAGCTTGGGGGAACCAATGAGACACCTCCAATGTTATATAGTGTCTGGTTGGAGATGTGTGCATTGTACTTGACACAATGAACCCGGCGTAGCATTCTTGTGAATGTGCCATCCAGAGATTTGGTGTCCTCAGCAGTTAGAGCCCAGCATGGACTCCCGTAGAGGAGTACTGGAACTACTGCTGCTCTAAATAATCGGACCTTAAGTTTCCGATTAATTCTCGGTGACTTCCAAATCCTGGAAAGCCTATTCAAGGCTGCCCATGCCTTTCCCTTACGTATTCGAAGGTCCTCACCTGACTTCCGGATCCATGATCCCAGGTAACAGAAGTCGTCCACATGCTCAAGCATACCATCCTTTCAGCTTATGCTCATCCGATCAGAGACTTGCTGAGGACTTTCAAAGTTAACTGTCAGAATTTTGGTCTTTCTGGAGTTAATAAAAAGACCAACACTAGAAGCAGCATGTTCTAATGAGCTGAGGAGCCGTTGGGCTCCCTCTAATGATTCTGAGAGTACTCCTAAGTCATCAGCAAAGTCTAGATCAGTTAGGTACTTGGCAGGATTTCCTCGACTTCTGGAGCCAGTAGGTGGAGTTATCATCACCCCATCATCATTATGATGATCTAAGGACATGCGTAGAACATAGTCAACCACAATAATGAACAAGAATGGTGCAAGTGTGTCTCCTTGGAGGATGCCCCATAACACTTCAAATGGTTCTGTGTCACCGTCAACAGTAGACACAAATGTTGTCGAACCATCGTATACTGATCTGATTGCTGCAATAATTTCATCAGGAATCCCATATAATGAAAGTATGCTGAACATACGTGAGCGAGAGACTGAATCAAAGGCCTTGAAGAAGTCAACAAAGATAACAGCCAGATGCCTGTCTTTCTTTTTTGATAATTCTTCAATTATCCTTCTAAGTGCCAAAATGGGCTCCATGGTCCCACGACCTTTACGGAACCCATTCTGATTTCCACGGAGCAGTCTCTCAATGGGATCCCTGATGCGATTTAATAGAATCCTATTGTATAGCTTTGCAGCAATCGAGATCAATGAGATTCCCCGAAAAGAACCATAGAGTGTTAGGTTGCCCTTCTTGGGAACTGGCACCAACTTATTAGTTTTCATTTCTTGTGGGACTCTTGTTGTACGGTACATGTCTACTATGATGGGATAGATGAGCTTTAAACACTCAGGTATTTTAAAGACCTAAGGGGGAACACCATCTACTCCACTGGCACGATTGGTCTTAATGCTCTTTGCAGCAGCCTTCACTTCTGCAAAGGAGATATCGCCAATGGGAATATCTGGGAGTACAGACTCAGACACCTTTACTTCTATAAAGTTATCAGGCAATACCCTGTCATTATTGAGGAGCTTTTCAAAGTGGGCTTTCCAACCATTGAGGCGATCGGCTGGTGATTCAGCCTTAACCTTGGTGGTTGGTTGGCTTTTCCGCCCAGTAAGCAGATTGATCGATTTCCATGCCTGGGATGATTGCCTGCTGTCGTCAGCATCATTGATGGCATCAACCTGTTGGTTTATTAGCTCCTGTAGATTAACAGAGTACTGCCTGTTCAGGGACCTAGATGCAGCCTTAACTGCATTCTTGGCCGCTGTAGTCTGTTTGAGTCGGGACTCTTTCTGCGCCTTATGAAGGTCATTTCGGCACTTTTGAATTTTGTTGTCAGTCCAGGGGGCCCTTTTCCTGTTTCGAGGGTATACAGGAACTGTTTCTGCAGCTGCTAACTTAACTGCTTCTGTAAAGGCAGTATAGCCCTCACAGTGATCTGCCGCCTCAGAGGCAAGAGCCTCATACCTGTTGCTCAGCTGTAGTGTGAAGCTGGATCTCACACTTGGCTGTTGCAACAGAGAGGACCAGTCATGCCTCGGCAAGGCAGATTTCGTTGTTCTGCTAGCACGCAGACTAAGTCTTACCTTGGCCACAATAAGGCGGTGATCACTGGAGAAGGGTCGAAGTGTAAATGCATTACAGTCTTGTATAGAGCTCCTGTATTTCCTACGAAACAGAATATGGTCTATCTGGGACTTGTGACCACTGGGTCCACTATGAGTCCATAGCTTTCCAGTTCGCTTCTTGAACTGGGTTCCAGCCGAAAACAATCCATTTCCAGAGATAAAATCCTGAAGATGGACAGAATTTCGGTTAACACTATTGCTATAGACCCAGGGCGATGTAGGTGATTGATGCAGACTTGCATTAAAGTCTCCCAGGAATGTTAAGAATGCATGCTGATCCACTCCATCAGTTGCTGCTTGTAGATTGTGGTAGAAATTTTCCACCTCCTCTACAGGGGCAACACTAGTTGGAGAGTAGCACACAATCAGAACCACCTTAGGAAACTTCTTAGCCAGTCTTCCAGAACATGAGAAGTGGCAACGGATGATGCGGTTAGAGATTTGGTCTATTTTGTCCAATGCTGCATGTGCAGTTGGATTCATCAATAGACCAATTCCACCATTGCCACTATCATCTGCTGACGCGAGGGCGAGTCGCCAACCGCCCCCCATGTCCTTAATCAGAACCTCATCAGTCTGTCCAGTCTGCATTCGGTGCTCTTGAACACCCACTGCGCTAAGAGAAAGCTTATCTGCCAAGGCAGTCAGCTCACCTTGTCGCATTGGGGACCCGAGTGTTAGGGTGTTTACTGAGGCTAGTCTAGTGACTTGCCTCAGATTCACCAATGGCTTTGTTGGTCGGGGTGGAACATGAGAGTAGCCATCCCACTCCCCATCACAATCTGGCCTCCCTGGTGACCCAGGGTTTGGGCCAGAAAGGTCATCAGGAAAGGGACTCAAAGAATTGTTGACTGCTCTCTCTCCAGTAGGGGGTGAGACAGGCAGCCGGTCAGGAGTTAACTGACGCCTGTGAGGCCGATTGTGTCCGGTAATTCCACTGGCCTCTAGTGGCCGGACCTCCGCATTGCTAATGTAATCCATAGTGGGGGTTGGGGGGTGCTTTTTTGCCGAGTCAGCTCTCGGGGCAAATACCACACCCTGGTTTGCCATTCCACAGGGTGGGTGTCGCAATGGAGTCAGATATGAAGCCCATCACCCATATATACTCTGGCGCACATGACCCACCATTGGCTGTTGCAGCTCATCTGCTGGGTCATGCCCTGTACCCTTGCTGCCAGGTGCAGGTCGCAGTGAAGTGCTCTCAGAGTGGACATGAGAACACTCTACTCCTGACCAGCCATTGGTAGATCACCATCTGCCTGGTCAGGACATATACTATACCCCTGCAGCCAAGTATATGGGTCCTTAATCCAGGACCAAGGGCGTCCTTATGAACGAAGGGGGTCCTAGTTACAGGACCAGATTTGCCCTAGTAAAAGGGGTCTATGCAGTTACAGGTGGCACCTCCTTTATGCTGCATGGAGGTGGCAAGTTTTCTTAATCAATGACCTAGAATACCTGACCTGAAATTATTTAGTCTTAGTTAGCTATAAACTGTAATAAACTTTGTTTGTGTGAGATCTAAAATTGGATCGTAACGGGGTTGCGATTCAAGGTGTGGGGTAAATTACTGCTTTATATTTGCTAGTGTAGTTGTAGTTAGGTGGGTTTGCCAAAGACTAATTACTTTTTCATGACTTCACCTTTATGCAGCACATGTTCCAAAATTATTCACTCGAACGATAAGTGTACCCTTACTTGTACCATCTGTTTTGCATAATACCATATAAAATGTATATCAACAATCAAAAAAGATATTTCCTACCTCAAGTCTTTACCAAATTGGATATGTATCCATTGCATAGAATCAAATATTCCATTCCAAAGTATTGTTGATAATATTGAATATATTCTCACTATAAACGATTACAGACTTCCTTCTATTATAAACATTGAACAGCTAAATTCAACTTTGATTAATTTTAACAAAATTCCAGATCCAGATAGACCATCCTTTGACTGTGAACTTGACCCAGATGGAAACTTCTTTTATGAAAAAAAGTGTAATTACTACTCAGATTTTCAACATTTTAACAATATGAGAAGTTACTTACATGAGAAGTACAGATTATGTACTTCTCAAAAATTTTCGAAAAGGTTGTATGCAACCAACTCATACAATTTATTAAAAGAGAAAACTTGCTGTCTAAAAACCAGTTTGGTTTCCAACCAAAAAAATCTGCTGAACTTGCATTATCAGTTCTCATAAACGAAATGGCCCAAGCAGTTGATAGTGGGTCAACTACAGTAGGGGTTTTTCTGGACCTCTCCAAGGCGTTTGATACCGTAAACCACCAAATTCTTCTTAAGAAATTGGAACATTACGGTGTCCGCGGAACGCCGCTGGAGTGGTTCAGAAATTACCTCACGAACAGACAACAACGTGTTCAATTTGAAACAACCCTTTCTGACTATATGCCTACAACATGTGGTGTCCCACAGGGATCAATTCTTGGGCCAGTTCTTTTTTTGTTATACATAAACGATATTGCCGAGAGTTTAAATTTGGTGCGGTTTATAATCTTTGCCGATGACACAAATGTATTTCAATCTGGAACAGACTTAAACAAAATCCTTAAATCAATAAATGAAGAGCTAGATAAAATTTATATTTGGCTAGCTACAAATAAACTATCACTGAATTTAGATAAAACAGTATTTTCTATTTTCTCATTGCGTCGTCCAAGCACACACAAAACAAATGTTTCACTTATGATGGGAGGTAAAGAAATAAAAAAAGTAAACGAAACAAAATTTTTAGGTATCATTTTATCAAGCGATTTAAAATGGAAAAAACACATAAGTCAGATACAACTAAAAATTGCAAAGAACGTCGGAATCATTGGCAAACTCAAAAACCTCATGCCGTTTCACATTCGCTTAATGCTCTATAATACGTTAGTTCGACCATATTTCATCTTTTCGTTTCAAATATGGGGAAACCCATCATGTGCAACTGTACTGAAACCCATAGTTCTTCTACAAAAGAAAGTCATGCGTTATATCCATCTAAAACCATACAATTATCCCACTTATGATCTTTTTAACATTACCAAAGAACTAACGTTATCAAATTTATATAGATACCAATGCCTGCTCTTTTTGTATAAGTATAGGATGGGATACTTAGATATCCCACAAACCTTGAAACAATGTTTTGTATTAAATAAATCTATACATACTCACAACACGCGTACTAGTTACAACTATCATCTGCCACTTTTCAAAACAAATTTTGGCCAGAGTTCTATAACATATCAACCTCCACTATATTGGAATGAACTACCCTCAGAAATTAGAAAAATCCCGATACTTGCTAAATTTAAATTAAAACTTAAAGAATATATCTTATTTTCGCAACAGCAAACACAAACTTAACCTTGTATTGGTAAATCACATTATGAATCATTTTTAAAGATTTATTTAGTTGAGTACACTTATCAAAATTATCAAAACTATTTATCAAAACTATTTGAGATCAAATTATAATTTCTTGTTTTATTTTGCACATTATTAATTCAAACCAACAAATTTTGAAACTCATTAGCATCTGATGGATTAAATAAGCTTGCTTCCAATCCAACAGATTACCTAAAAAGTAATTGGTATTGGCAATGGGCAAATGGGGGGGGGGGGGGGGGGGGGTTACAACTTACTTAGTTTTTGCATTTCTGCAGTATGTTCTACATGTTTCCATTATTATTATTATTATTAAAGGATAAAAAGAAAGTCCTCAAAAAAAAAAAAAAAATGTTGAGAAAAACACATCAACTTATTTACCGCAATATATATGGAAAAACTTTTCGAAACAATAAATAATTTTACTGTTCCAGAACGGAAACATTCAACACCAACTTATATACCAACATCTTTAGACTCTGTGACGAATGTTTGGATACGAAATGATCGACTCAAGTCCAGTCTCAGTGATCGTTATAATGGACCATTTAAGATAATTGAAAGAAAAGATAAAACAGTTAGTATTTCTATTAAAGGAAAGTTGGATACAGTTTCCATAGACCGCACAAAACCTGCCTTTGTAAATACAGAGGAAGACAAAGAGCAGACCAAAACTGATAGAGTCACCCATTGTGATAAAACAACCAATAATTATACATGTAAGACCAACCACCCAAATTCAAACCTAATCAAGTCGTAATGGCTAAACGAAACGGATCAGTTGATTATACGATGATGCTATCTAAACGAACCGGATTTAGATTTTGGCCAGGTTTAATAATGAACAATATCACAAGGATTCGAAATTGCAAGTGTCCAACAGATTGTGTACCCATTAAGTTTTTTGGTGCAGATAGTAAAGAATTCATACCTTTGAGTAATATTTTATTATTCAAACCAGACAATATTAAACACGTTGCCACAATAAATTTTGATAATGCAATTGATATTGCAAGAAGGTATTTAGATTTATGTAAAGTTAACTCACTTTTTCGCAATAAAACTAGAAAAACTGTCAAGTTTTCTTCAGATAAACATTATGCATATTTTTTATAAAAATGATGCTCCGCAACTCATACGGGGGGTACTGTAATGCCTGAGTACGAAGTATTGGTGAAGGGATCTAAGACATAATATAGAGATGTTTTGGTATAAGAAAGTCCTCAGCAAGTCTCTGATCGGATGAGCATAAGCTCAAAGGATGGTATGCTTGAGCATGTGGACGACTTCTGTTACCTGGGATCATGGATCCGGAAGTCAGGTGAGGACCTTCGAATACGTAAGGCAAGTCTCTGATCGGATGAGCATAAGCTCAAAGGATGGTATGCTTGAGCATGTGGACGACTTCTGTTACCTGGGATCATGGATCCGGAAGTCAGGTGAGGACCTTCGAATACGTAAGGGAAAGGCATGGGCAGCCTTGAATAGGCTTTCCAGGATTTGGAAGTCACCGAGAATTAATCGGAAACTTAAGGTCCGATTATTTAGAGCAGCAGTAGTTCCAGTACTCCTCTATGGGAGTCCATGCTGGGCTCTAACTGCTGAGGACACCAAATCTCTGGATGGCACATTCACAAGAATGCTACGCCGGGTTCATTGTGTCAAGTACAATGCACACATCTCCAACCAGACACTATATAACATTGGAGGTGTCTCATTGGTTCCCCCAAGCTTGACACTAGAACAAAATCGCCTCCGCTTTGCAGGACATTGCTTTCGCCGTGAGGACCAGCCAGTGCATAATCTTGTACTTTGGCAACCTCATGGAGTGAATAAGCATGGTGGACAGCCCATGACTTTCTTGAGACGCATCTTAAAGGACACTGGCCTTAAAGATGCGGATGATCTAGCAAATGTCATGGGTGATAGGGAGTTGTGGCGGTGCAATTTTGTTGACAAGCCGGCACAGCATTCTTAAAAATGCAGCTGCAACGCAGCATGCCGATCCTAGTAGTAGTAGTAGCTCAGAATGCCATTAGTTCACAGTTAGGTATACTTTCAGCTAAATTCTTCCGTCTAAACCCTAAGTGATTTGTATGTAGGCCTACTGTTATGGTAACCACCACCTAAAAGGTAAACGTTCGTGGGGCCTTCGAGCAAGATAAAGTATACTGTATATATATATATATATATAAAATTGAAAAAGTTAGGTTGAGTTCCAAATCATAGTTTGTCCATTGAAATATATTATGTAAATAAATAAAAAATAAATAAATAACTCGAATAAATCAATGTTCAGTATATTAATGTAAACTTATAATTTAAAAAAACAGCCAGTTTATTAATGCATTTTTAATTAATAATTAATAATTATTAATGCCTTTCGGCCTCTTCAGGTGGTGGGATTTGAGTTATTGTTGGTTGATATACTGTAGGTGGCGGCTTAGAATGCGGGAATTCCCTAACGCCCCCGCGTTTTCTATTGGTCGCTGTTGGTGTGTTCTGTTTATGGAGGGGAATAAGAGTTTAACCCTGGTTTAAGCCTCTTAATGAAGTGGGTTTCATATTCTTGTCGGAGCGCAATATTGGGAGTTTTTAATTGAAATAGTGGGTGGGCTATGTTAAAGTCACCTGAGCTACAGGTGAAAACGTGCTTGCTGCAAATTAATTGACGTAGATGTGGAGTGTTTATCTGTTGGCGGTGTGGAGGGTTTATCAGTTGGCGGTGTGGAGTGTTTATCTGTTGGCGGTGTGTATTGGTTCTGTTTCTCAAGTTGTTGGTCTCACCGATATAGAACTCATTACAGTTTTTGCAGAAAAGCGCGTAAATAATGTTGGTACTGTTACAGGTTAATGCGGACTTTCTTTTAAAGGATTTGCCGTTTTTGAAAGTGATGTCTTTCCCAGTTATTATTATATTGCATAGTTGGCATCTATGACTGTGGCATTTTTTAATTCCCGGATTTTCCACTTTTAATTGTGTTTTGTGGAATCTTTTCCAAATCTTATGTGGATTCTTTTTATGGAAGGAGGTTGTTTTTGTGCGAGTACCAGTCGTTTGTTGCACAATTTCCCCTTCGTTCGACTGTTCTGTTTAAGTGTCTCGAATGCGTGTTTTATCGTTTCTCGGAATTTGTTGACAACGTTAGGATTAAAAGTTGTTACAAATGGAATTATGGGATTTTCCTTTCTCTGTTGGTCTCTCAGTAGGTCTTCTCTTCATAGCTTTTTGGATTCGTCAGTGGCTCTTTGTACGAGGTCTGTCGGATAAGAACAGTTTATAAGCGCTGTGCTTAATTCTTTGAGTCGTTTATCACGGGTTTCATTGTTATTCACTATCATTACGATTATCTTTGATAGGTTGTAAATGGTTGGAAGGCGGGGTAGCTCAGTTGGTTGAGCGCCGGGCCTGCAATCTAATGGTTGTAGGTTCAGCCCCGCCAGGGTCCACTCAGCCTTTCATCCACTGGGGTCGATAAAATGAGTACCAGTTAAATAACTGGGAGCAAATCTTGGGATAGGAGTAGCGCCCACCCCTACCCTCGGGTAGCAGCTATCGAAAGAGGAGCCTTCGGGTCGCCTCCGGCTTCGGCCGACTGTTTGCTTTTTTTGATAGGTTGTAGGGAATATTCTTTAAAGTGTGTCGGGGATGACAGGAATTATAGTTGAGGTAGCGCATGGAATCTGTAGGTTTCGTGTATATATCGAGATTTATCTTATGTTTTTCAATGCTGACTGTGACATCAAGGAAATTTATGGATTTGTCACTTTCTTCCATGGTGAACTTTATACTAGGAAACAAGTTGTTCATGATTAGAAATAGCGCAGTGATTGTTAGCGCCAGTGATTTCAGCCATAAAGCGAAACAGTCATTAATGTAGCGCTTCCACGCCTCTAAGAAGTAATTGGCGCATGTGCGTCCATAACTAGATAATATTATATTAAATGTGCGATTTTCTAGATAGGCCATGAAAAGATTAGAGTAGTTCGGTATACATTTAGAACCTATTATGATATTTTTCTTCCCCACACTTTGCGCGTTATAAATTACGATGCAATTCTAATTCTACAGTATTTCGATTTCACTCACCGCTTGCAATACTACTCCGTCGTTTATAGTTTATGCGTTCTAAAAGAGCTAGGCTAAGGAAAGCAAAGGCTTGGGTAGCTCTATCAAAAATGGATACCATCTGGAAATCAGATCTCTCCAGGCACCTGAAGACTAAGTTCTTTCGAGCCACAGTGGAAAGTGTATATTTTTATACGGGGGTGAGACCTGGACACTGACTAAATCACTTGAACAACGAATTGATGGTTTCTACACAAGACTACTAAGGGCAGCCCTAAACATCAGCTGGAGACAAAACATGACAAACGCCGAGCTTTATGGTACAATACCACCTCTATCAACCACCCTCCGTGAACGCAGATTAAGATTCAGTGGGCACTGCTGGCGAAGTAAAGACGAGGTCATACCAGATCTACTTCTCTGGCAACCAACTCATGGAAAGCGTAGTCGTGGACGACCTGCCATAACATATATAGATCAACTTGAAAGGGATACTGAACTTGGAGAAACGAAATTGCGACAGCTATGGAGAATCGGGAAGCCTGGAAGGATCTCATTTCCACTGTCCGAGTTCGCTCGACCTAGTAGTAGTAGTAAAATTACTATTTGAATTTCACCGTGCAACACTATTTTGTTCTGACCCAATTAATGTGTCTACTGTAATTAGTATTTACAGCATTCAGCATTTGTTGCCACCCCCCCCCCCCCCCCCCGTCTTCGTTTGGTTATGTTCTACTGTGGTGTTGGTGGAGGGAATTTTAAATGTTAGTTTTATAATTGCTTACTTTAATTATAGTCTGAAGCAGGCCGTTAGGCCGATAACGTTTACCACTACTAGATCTATTTTCAGCCAGTCAGACCCCATACTGCCTGTTTGTCACTGACAACTTGCATATATATACAACTACCATTTAGAACCCATAGCGCCCCCTGTCGTTTGGTGGTAGAATTGAGTAATGTTGGTCGCTTTATTAGTGTGTTGGAAGAAATTATATTTAAGTATTATGTTCATAGAATTTACAATAAATTCCTTTTCAAAGCGATCGGGTATAAGATCTGGTTTTTCATCGATCCAAAACTCTAGGGCTTCATAATGGTGGTTGACTATGTTCTACGCATGTCCTTAGATCATCCATAATGATGATGGGGTGATGATAACTCCACCTACTGGCTCCAGAAGTCGAGGAAATCCTGCCAAGTACCTAACGGATCTAGATCCTAGTAGTAGTAATCTGAGACATCAACTGTTGGTTTGTAATGTCATCTGAATATCTCTTCCCAGTGAATCCTATGAGATTATCTATAAGGTTACTCACTGCTGTTTTGGTGGTAGACCAGACCTGATTGAATTATAAGCACTGGGCCGTTAAAAATGTTAGGTTCATAAGGACATTTAGTGGCTGGGATTATTCTCTCCCAGACTGTAAGTAAAGCTGTTCAATGTCGAGAGGGACCCAACTATACTACGTTTGTCTATCCTTATGAATATCCTTGTGAATCCTTATATCGGCTTTGTAGTGTTTTTTACTTTTTTCCGTTTTTTCTTTCAGATTTTGGGGGTGGGGTGATGGAAAATTAAATATATATATGTGTAGTACATTATGATACTGCTCTCCATAGCGAAAAATATCAACCGACCCTATGGGGGCTCGAACCAGGTACCTATGTTTCAAACTTCCAGTGATCATCACCGGGTGTGTGCCCTAATACAACTGAGCCACCAGGACGGATGGAGTGGAGAGTTATTCGCATTGGAGTGTGTCACTGTATGAGATTCGCCGTGCGTCACCATTAATTTATAATTAATTAACAGCATAGTCGGCATACGGGGTATCAGTGGTTTCTACAACACTGATTATATATAGTTATTCCTTGAGGCATGGTTGCCATTATTGGCAGAGCACGGGAATAAAGTTGTTTGTACTTCCCTTTGAGTGACTATAAAATGCCACAATGTGATGGCCCACTCCATAGCGAGTAAATCTTCAACCGTCCTGGTAGCGCAGTTATCTTAGGATACCCAGCTGATGATGACCGGAAGTTTGAAACCTAGGTAACTAGGTATAATGTTATATTATAACATAATATATATTTAATTCGCCGTCACCCCACCCCACAACAATTCATTTACATTATATTATTATTTGTACTGTCGTAAAACTATAGTAAAATTGTAGCATAAATTTTAAATTGAAAATTCTGTAATCAGCTCAATTCCTGCAATAAGTAACGATATCGTGTCTGCGTGTATTATTGTTTAGGTTAGAAAATCCCGCCTCTGTAAGCTGCTCCTTTTCCCTGTATCGTCAACTACAATCGGTTTGTTTTGGTTAGAAAGGGCTGGCTCTTTAACCTGTTCCTTTCCAGAAATTGGTAGCCAGGTCGTTTATTGTTTTCGTTAAAAAAAACCCGCCTCTGTAAGTTTCCCTCAATCAGGGTTTTTTTTTTCAAAATGACCGCTGTGAAAAGTTTCTAAACGGCGAGGAAAAATTTAGAAAATCTCTAATTTGTTTAGAAAACCAAAATAATTTGCCCAATGACGAATTTGAAAGATTTGAATTTTGAAAAGTAGGCCATGTATTACTTCCTGTATTGCTTTGTTTACTACTTTATTCAACCATACGGTATTAATTGTACTGGTAAGTCGTATGTCGTATATGTCATATAAGTCAAAATAAATTATGGAACACATTGGTTTCAATTCAATGGGAGCGCTTCCACTGGTATGTCATAAGTCGTTTGTTACGACTCATGAGTCGAAAGTGATTATGTCCCATGTTCCATCTTTTGACATACGACTCATATGAGTTATATCCGGCAAGAGGCCTGTTGAATAAAATTGTCGCGAAATTAAATATTAATTTCTTATCAATTCAGGCCTAGCCTAAGTCTACAACTAATAATTTAACATTGTACAGTAGTAGGCTTAAGTTAAGTGTGGTTAGCAAGTGTGGTAGAGATTCCTACCGGTACCTGCCACTCTGCCAAACCGGGACCCAGCTCTTTATATTCCAGTGCAGCAGTACAGTAGGCAGGTAGGTACCGGTACCTATGTTGTACCGAAGTGTTGTACTGTACCGTACGTCACGTACAGTACTGTACGTACGGTAACGGGCCTAACATCCTAATTCATATCCTCAGCAATCAGTCCCAGACCAAGCTATTCCACTACACAGGCAAACAGGCCTATTAGCTAACCCGCTACCGTTATTACTATATATGTGACAGGTACGGTACCCGGTAGGCTTCCCTATATACAGTAGATTGTTATACAATACAGCAGTACAGAACAAATGAACTTATTACTGATAAGAAATGAATATTTAATTTCGCGACAATTTTATTCAATAATTTCGGGAATTTTCTTATAGAAAAGCAACGCGTGGCTAATTATTTCTAAAAGTTGGTACCTGGTGTTATATTTTTGTGCTCTTTCTATTTTCGATTGTGTTCGGCAGTTTTTGGATTGTGTTTGGGTGTGTTCGGGTGTGTTCGCTTGTGTTCTGTAAAAATAACTATCCGTAAAGCAGCAACCTCGGAGTGCAACCCCCCACATGTTACCCGTATCGTATCTGTTAGGACACTTTATTCCACGAAATTAACTTTTTTGACCAAAGTTTCGGTTTCAACAGGTTGACTTGCTTGCTTGACCAGGTTTTACTACCAATATTTGAAAACAACACAAAGTCTCATCTTGGCGGAGTGGCTCCAAAGGCTTGGGTTCGACACAAACATTAACTTGGGAAGTTAATGGCTTTAGTGGATTTAAAAACTTACCGGTAATTTAATTTAATTTAAATCATTAATTGGAATAGAACAGGGACATTATCGGTGAATTCGGTGAACCATATCAAACATAACTTTATTTAATATGGGACCGATTTGCGCATGAGATCACTTCATTCAATTGGGATCAATGTGCGTCACTCTATGAGTGAGGGACACAAACATTAATGAGGGAAATAAACAATATTAAGGGACACTAAAGTTAATGAGGGACACAAACATTACTGACGGATAAAAACAGTAATAAGGGACACTAAAGTTAATTATTATTATTATTTCATATAATGTTTATATAGTAAGAAACATGTACAACAGAGTAAATACTAGCACAAAGAATTAACAAATACAATTAGGCCTAAGTATAATAAGCAATAATAAACACAGAAATTCGTAATAGAAAATGCGAAAAAATTCGTATAACTAGTCCCCACACACTGAATTTATAATTAGATCGATCTCATCACGGTTAAAACCCAAAATATCGATTTCATTATTGCGGTAATTAAGTAGTTCTTTAATTAATTGATTAGCGCCCGGATCCCCGTTTTTATACCACTTTCTTGATGCTACCTGCTTGGACATGAGCTTCAGTAAGTTCAACTCTTGACAAAAGTTTCCAATGCGGCGGAAGTTAACCCCACTGACTGTTCTACAATCCGGCAGAGAGACATTCGCGAGAAATCTGACACATAATTTATTGCTGTTGAGGAGAGACTGTGCAAAAGAAACAAACCGGCTGCAAATCATTGACATCGGATGCGGAAAAGTAAACAAACCCTCCACAATATAACAATGAGTTTTGTAGGGAAGGTTGTAGGCCGTACGGACATTAATATTCCACGCGCGGCCCACACGCTGCGCTCCATCCGACCAGATATCCCACAAACTGCTACCATACAAACACATCGCATATCTTCTTTGTATTTCAAACAAACACGATGGATATGAGAATGAAAATTCCTGGTGTAAACTCCGTAATTTGCCTATAAATTGTCCTCTCTTACGAGTCATGTCTTGATCAAAGCTGCAGTTATAATCAACAACATTGCCAAGGTGCATCGCCTTCTTAACCCACGGAAGCTTAACTCCATCAAGTTTAACGTTTATTACTAGGCTCAGACCAACGTTTTACAAACGGTATACACTTTGATTTGCTTTTTGCTGGGTCACTATCGCGGCTGAATTTTAATTTGTATTTCAAAGAGAATTCCTCACAAATCGAGATCATAAATTGTAGACCAACTATTGTAGGACATAATAACAATAAGTCATCGGCATATGCCAATACACCGAAATACACTGAACTGATACTGCAACCAACCTTGGACTTACGAAGAGCCACAATCAGTTTGTCTACAATGATACAAAAAAGGACCGGCGAGTGTAAAAGCTTCTGTGGGATATAACTGGCCCTTTTGCTTCGCAATCCAGTTTCCCCCCAGGCGCTGGAATACTCTAAAAAGGGTTCTCTAACTGTATATATATTCCCCTCGCCCGCAAGGTACCTTTACAGGTGTTTTAACGGACATAAAAGTCATTCTGCTATATACGTGTTTTAGCGGACATGGTAAGGCAAAAAACCTGCAATGCGACAAATACCTTTCATAGCTTAGCCGTGATGATTCATAATACGACATCTAACAGCTGGTTGCTGACATGGAAACAGCAGTGCCGGATTAAGCCTTTGGTGGCCTTAAGGCACATTTTCACAATTTCAAGAATGGCCCGAAAATTTATATTTTCCCACAAATCCTTTGAAATGATAAAAAGTTGCAAAATCACAGAAATACTGGAAATCTTATTGCGATAGAACATATATAAACTAAATTTAAAAAATTTAAACCTGAAATACTAATTATTATAACATAGTAAGTAAGTGTAACTACGTAGTTTGACATAACGCTGCGAATTAGAACACTAAATAAATATTGCATTGTAAAAGTGAATTATATAATTTAACTTTGAATTAATTTACAATGTAGTAAAATCAAGGAAATTTATATACGTTAACATTAACAGTTAACATGTGAACAGTTTACATTAACAGGTATTTAAATTGCCGTGGTTCATAATATAAAGCATCCAAGTTCGTATTTCATATCATATTGCACCGATCAATTTAAGTATTATTATAACTATTTAAAAAACAATACTACTCTGTAAGATTGTTAAAATGTTACCTTACGAGCTTTCACTGCTGCAAATTCGTTTATTAGAGCACTGAAGTCAATCTCACGTAGTAACTCGCATTCAATGCACATGAGTGCCAAAACAACAAGCCGTCGCTGATGCATTGTTGATCTTTTCACATCTTTTATTCTTGTGAGATGGGAAAACGTGCGAAATAAACGTATAAACAATTAATATTTCCATTATACTGTTATTTATTTCATAAGGCGGGCCGGCGGGGGGGGGGGGGGGGGATATTCAAATTTAGGCTACACAAATCGATCAATCCAACTTTTATTTAATAATAATAACAGTAATATAATACATTTATAATATTATGCATCAACCATCATTAACTCATTTAAGTATAAGTAATAAAATAAATTTCAAACTTGAATGAAAGATATTATTTATAAAGAAACTAACTACATGTGTTCAGAGTTGTTATGTGTCAGAAAAGTTTAAAAGAAATGGTAATAATTGGCCGTGCAATCAGCCACCGTATAGAGATACTTTAACTCAACCCTAAAAGTTTTATTCAAAGAAAACAAATTGTGAAAATATATCAGAATAATTACTTCTTATCAGTATATTAAACAGCAAAACCACTGCCTGATTATACAAAAAGCGATTACAGTGGTCAAATGAAACACAATTGATGGGCTCTTTATATATTATGCTGTGGGTTTAGCAGGGTACTTATACTACTGTACAGAATGACGGCACCAGGACTTAAATTGATTAATGAATATTATGGATAAATAACAGACAAGGTAATATTTGTTGTACTGTATGGTCTTGTGCGAAATATATTCTTTCTGATTTAGGTTTGAATTTGCTGTAAAAATGGCCCGTATTTTCGGCTGGCCCTAAGGCACGTGCCTTATATGCCTAAAGGTTAATCCGGCACTGGGAAACAGCCATTGGACGCATGGTTCTTTGTTTGGCTTGAACCAATCAGAGCGATTTTTCCTGTCGACGTGTAGCTTTTCGGTCGATCATAAGGAGAGTGTTCAGTCTTACTGTTTTTTCTTGATACTTTGTTGTTATTGCTGTCTAGGCCAGGAACAACGGCTCTAGAATCAATTCGTTTCATACTTTTATAAGAAACATTAGTAGGCTTAAATTATAGAGCGTATGACTGTTATCAATTCATATATCAATGCAATTCTTAACAATTTCATTCACAATTCAATACTTTGTTGTTATCGGTTCAATATACATTATTATACTGCTATTTACTGTTGTGTTTGGTTGAATATTATTTGGAGAACATATATAAAGAACCCAAATTTCACAATTTTCTTGATACACTACAGGTTAGAGAGACGGGTTATATATAGCGATTGCGACTTATATTGTTGTGGTTTGTAGTGAATTTAATGCTATTTGATAAGCACTACATTGGTCCGTTGCTATTCTCTTTATATATGATAAAATTCATTAACGGTCGGCAAATTAGTGAGCAGTATTGTGTGTTACCGGTAGTGTGCATGATTGTGACTGATAACTAAGCATTTCCTAAAGAATGCGCCTCATACGTGAATCTTAAGCCTTACCGACTTACCGTTGTGACTAGTGTAAGTCATATCTCGGTTTACTTAGATAGAGCGCCACGTCCTAAAGGAACTGTTAATATTTCCCGAAAGTAAATAATATTAGTCAGAAATTAATTATTAACGATCAATCGAATAATACAATACAGTAAGCTTCACTGCAATAATAATTTAAGCCGACAGAATCCAGTCTCCCGGGATTATCCAGCGGGTGAATGGACGCGCACTAGGCTGGCTTCTGCTAATGTTGTGTTTATTGGTATAAAATATTTGTCTTCTTCTAAAGTATATTTATAAACCAAAAGACATATAAATTTTGGCAGGTTAAACTGCTAAAGGTCTTCAAAAGCGCGTACAGCGAGGCTACCGAACCCTGCCTGATGCCATTCGAAACCAAAAAAGGATCCGATAAATTTTTACCCCATTTAACACAACATGACTGTTCCTTGTACATCCACAGAAGCACCCTTACAAACAAAAGCGAAAAACCTTTCTTTAGTAACTCCATAAATAATGTTACCCAATCCACCATATCGAACGCTTTCGATAAATCAAGAAAACACCCATATAATATACTGGGGTTGAGAACCGCGAATAATCCGAAATGACTTCTTTAGCAGTCCATGTACAGCTGGTGGTACTCGAACCTTTTTGAAAGCCAAACTGAAGTTCATCTACAAGAAGTCTGTCTCCTTGAGAAAGTAGCATTACCCACTCAAACACCTTAATAAGTAGTGAAGATAACGCTATTGCCCGGTAATTATTCGATTTACTGAGATCACCCAAATTGTCTTTAACCAATGGAACAAGAGAACAAGTTAGAAGGTACTTAGGGACAAACGAGGGGCAAATGAGGGACATAAACGTTAATGAGACATAAACGTTAATAAGAGACACAAACATTATTGCGGGACAGTAATATTAATAAAGGACACAAAAGTTAATGAATAATAAATTATTCAATCAATTGGGGTCAATTAATTAAAGGGGGGGGGGGGGGGGGGGGTATTACCGGCGGTAAAAATTACGGGGTAAAACCGTTTAGCAAGATCTCTTTTACTTTTCGAGATATGGCTCTCTGTCCGTTCAAAAACAATAGAAAGCATACTATATCACTGTCTAAAAAAATTTCCTACAGTAAATGGGTTTTCTTGGTCGGTGAATTCATTTCCATTTCCGTTGTCACTATTCCAATTTGGCCTCGAAGTTTCTGTCTAGGTACGCCTGCCAGAGTCAAAATATAACCGTGAGCATGACAGCCAACTTAAGCTTTAAAAGTTAAAAATTTAAAAGCAATTATCGCGGAGTGTCATTTTTTCATTATTAAATCACTACTCTGCCATTTTTCAACCTATTGGTAAGTTTTTGGTATGAAATGAAAGCTAGTAGTGTACGCAATAATAAAATTCAAGCAGTTTTTAGTTTTGTAATTTATTATTCATCTGTTAACGTTGTTTTATGAAAAAAAATTTAAATTTATTTTAGAAATTAGCGGTATTTTCTTTGAAAAGTCGACCTACCAAAAAAATTATACTCGAATTTTTTTCACGTAATTGATCATGTATATTTACCCCCACCCCCATGATTCCCCTCCCCCATGATTCCCCTCCCATTCCTGGTTCAACTATAACTCTTGTTAATCCTATTCGACTTGGAAATAGCCATTTACACAATCAATCCTGTAAATCTCGTATAAACCTCAGCTGTTGCTGGTTTCCTGGACTCCCACTTCAATTAATCTCAAGTACAGTAGGCATACTTTTCTGACGGATCCTACGTTTTTTTAATTTACAGTAACCTCTCTAGACACACTGCTGCCCTCCAGCTCAAGGAAACATCACATCTTTCTGTTCCCACTTTTCTAATGAGATACATTTACAGTACAACTCGTGTCTGGACAAATCGTGTCGGGTATCAGATTTTTCGATCTGTCGATCTGTAGATTTTTCGATGTGGGGCGAGCGATGAAAGTAAGCGAGCTTAGCATACAGGTACCACTAACTCAATCGGTGTGTCTTTTGATCTATTGTGTTCAATTTTAAACGTTAATAACTCAGCCCAAATCTCGATAAAATATATCCAAACTTGGTACATATATAGTCTGGCAAAAGTTTAGAATTTTCCAAGTTGAATTTGCGTGGGGTCTTCGTGCAGCATCTGTGTAACTGTCTTACATTTATAATAAATTAATCTACCCAAAAATTATTAGGCTTGGCATCAGCTGGTTGCTAGGAGACTACAGGATTACAGTATGGTACCGGTACTGTTAACTGTTACAGTGGTACAGAGTTACTGGTACCGTCTTTGTGTCCGACAACCGGAACCTTACCCTTCCCAAACCCACACAGATATTATACTAGTACCACGGGTTTCCCACCCAAGCCTAATGTTTGTACTGTAGGGGTAATTACTGTAGCGTTTGTACTGTAGGTGTAGGTAAACTAGTTACAGGGCACACGGGGGGGGGGGGGGGGGGGGGGGACTGGGCTGCAGTGATTTCCAGGAATATTAGTATTAGGTTACTACGTACGCCTTCCACCAAGTCAACTCTCAAGGTATCAATACACACATGGGGCTAGGTGGATTACAAACGAGGTATACAAAGAGCACGTGATCTGGGATAGGCTGGCTGCCTGGCCGCACCTGTGGCAAGACATAGGTAGCAGGGAGATGGGATATTGGCCTTGCCGGCTGGAGGCAGGGACAGGAATGTGCAATTAGGCGGTCAATACGTACTACATTATGTACTAGTTTATTGTTATATTGGGGGGGTTTCAGTAGGTTTTAGTTTTAGGTATTAGGATTATGTACTTAATTAGGGTTTTTGCTACGTATGGGTGCCAGGCTGGGGTCTTAAACCCCCATTCTGGCTCATTACTAGGGAATATTCATCCGCGCTACCAGGGTACATTATACACAGACTAGCACTATTGGTTCAGTTGGTTTGGTGACAGAGTGGAAGGTGATATTGTTGTTTTATGGCACATAGTTCTTTAGTAGTACAGATTCCTTATTCATTTTACGTATTCACTTATATTATTGCCTTATTTACTTATGCATATCTGATTTATTGTTTGTTATCTGTTTACATTCTGTTTATATTCTGTATTACTATGGTGCTGTGTAGGGATCGGCCTGCACAGACACCACACTGGAGCGTTTAGTTATCAGTTTCCTTTCCACCGGACGGGCGGGTTACCTGATTTGGGCGGTCCAGTGGGGAACTCATCATTACATGATATTTACGCCACTACACCAACCCAAAAATAAAACAACATCACGAGCGGGGGCTGTCTCAGAAAACGACAGCCTCGATAACGACACTACAAAGACCCGCGACGCGGCTTCCCGCGAACCGGCAGACTGGCCTTAAAAAACTGTAAGATAGGCCAAAAAGGTATTCCATTATTCTGTAACTCAGACCTGTCAGTCCCTCCATAGGCTACCGTACCTAGGATGTCAGACAGTCTACTTTCTGGCAGTCAGCCAGCGACAGCACCTGGCCAGGTTGAGCCCAGGGCTCAACCCGCCACTGGCGGGGCAGCAACGGCTGTCCCAGCTACAGCCTCGAGTCCCTTCTCGGACCTGAGGAACCCGGTATCGGGATGCGGAAGCCCAGTGGGCCCGAGCTCCCAGGAATCCCCACCTATCCCGTCGACGGAAGGATCCGTCGGGCGGCCGGCCGGGACCACGACACCCGATGAAACACGGACGTGGATAGACGAGTTAACCACGGCAGCGACGCAGTCACTCCCGACTGAGTTACCACAACGAGGAGAACCACCACCACCTCCCGCCGGTCCGGCACGGTTCCCAGAGGAACACCAACGCCGGGAGAGATCGAGATCACCTCCCTCCAGACCGGAGCCGGCGATAGATGACGACAAGGGAAGCGGGGTGGACCCAGACCGGGAACCCTCGCAATTAATCCCAGCACTACCCAAACATCCAGCCCGAGGACGCTCGCAAGAAAGAAGCGATCGGACGAACCCGATGGGACGGCCCAACGGGACAACGAACCGGAGGAAGCTCCGTTCTTCCTCGGACCCCAACCGGCCCCTAGCGCAGCTTGACACAGGGGTGATCGAGCGAGCGGGGCGACATTTTCGATTACAGCGAAGACGATTGGAGACCTGGGCGACTGCCAGACGACCGGATATCGACCTGGCGGCAGCCTTAGAGGTAGTCAACGACTACGTCAGGATTCTTGGAGAGCAAGGCGCCGAGGAGGAAGCCAAACACTGGGAGACGGACATCGGGGGAATATTGGACGATGCGTTTGATAAATGTTTATTCAACCAACAGGTAAGGGTGGGAAACATTTTTATAGGGACACCCAGCCAGCCACAAAACGGCTGGACTGGCATAACCCTAGCCGGTGACGGCAGAGACCAGGATGAGATACAACCTGGGGACAGTGCGAGTCAGCCGCGTGGTTCAAATTCGAACGCGTCTGACTCCATTCAAAACCGAGTGGAGTATGAAGAGGCTCTCTTTGAGATGGAAAGGCTCGACCGAGAGGAAACTCTTGAGCGAGAATTAATGAACCAAAAACTTGAATGTGAGAGGGTTGCGCGTGAGGCGGCCCAGAGAGTGATTGAGGCGGCCCAACGAGCGGACAGCGAGGAGATAGCGAGAGAGAAATTGCGGGCTGATAATAAAGTGAGAGACGAGGCGCGTTTATTAGCGATACGTAAGTTAGCGATGGCGCAAGCGCGCGGGGTGAAAGGGGGCTCCACTGCGGGTAGCGGTGTGGGATCCAGAGTGAGCAATAACAGTGTATGTTCAGCGAGAGCGAGTTCGGGCCAATGAACTAGCGAATTGAGCAGACCCGCCTCGGTAATCGGGCTCCATAGGGGCCCAGCTCATCCGGCTAGAAAACAGCCGGTTGGGCCGGGTGGAGCCAGTGTGCCAGGGAGTGGTGAATTTGGGGGCGTACCTGTAGGAGTAGCTGCAGCAACTATAGCACCCACAGTAAGCACCCCACCGATAGTTGTAGTACCTACGGTAGTAACTACACACACCACTACACCTACTATAAGCACTACACCTAATATAATTCCCACAGTTATAAGAGGAACGAGTTTTTATGGCGGCCCGGGTATTTTTACGGGTCCGCCTCCGCCTGGCGCTACCAGGAATGGCGGCCCGGGTATTTTTATGGGTCCGCCTCCGCCTGGTGCAACCAGGATCACAGCGATACAGGAGCTGCCTCCGGCTACCATGAAACCTCCTCACGTAGTACCGGCCGTAGTGGTCGTCGATACTGACGAGGTAAACGAACCGAGAGGATCAGCAATGTATTACCCCACCCAGAATCGGGGTGGGCCTCCAGCAGAGGAGGCGACACAGGGGGAGCGAGAAGGAGAGCTCCAGGTTGGACAGGGGGAGCCTGCAGTAGGGTTCCGAGTAACACAGGGGGAGGCAGACACCGCCTCCACACACACACAGAGCCACGCCTCGAGGGAGGCGGACCACCAGGGCTTAAGAGTGCTAACCTCCCTCAAATTTCTGCAAGATAATACTGGTAAGTTAATTATCGCAGAACAAGGGGAACAGGGGAGTTCCCCTACAGCGAACTCGAGGGGACTTCGAGTAGGGGCCCCAGAATTCGCGCCGGCGGTAGGTAACACCACCAGCCGGGGGAGAGTAAACAGACAGAGCGGGACCGTCGGATTTGCCCCGCGAACGGTGCTGACAATCAGTGAGACTGCAGCCCGAACAGGGGACCTGCAGACGGACAGAGGGGATGGACGGGAGTCAGCCTCCGAGAGGCCCGACTCAACCGCCCACAGGAGTAGGCCAGAGTCGAGGTATCTGGCGGAGCTCTGCAGAAAAGGGGGCTCACCGAGCCCCCCCCCCACGAACAACAACGCGTTCATTTGGGAACTCTGAATGGCCCCAACAGAATTCCATATATGAACGTATAACTCACCCAGACCCTCCCCCTTCAGGGAGGCGAACGGGCGAGTCCCCAGGTAGAGAACAATACCCGGATTACCCACGCCCGGGAAGTCGGTTGGGTGAACCGGGGTTTGAGCTACCTCCACTTGCGTACCCGACCAACAGGGTCGGACGGTATATAGACCCCTTCGGACCGTCGGAGGAGCCTACGTCAACACGGGCGGACTCATCACCGCGCGTGTACAATGACACAAACTCAACCCACGACAACGAGGCGGTTTCGACAGCGAAAATGCTCCACATTATACGTGAGCAGAATGAGCTGCCAAAATCCTTAGCCTTTTAAATTCGACGGGAAACACCCCGAGGAATACATACAATTTCGGGCTCTGTTTTCCAACGAAATTCTAACAAAGGAAATGTCAGACACCCGTCGACTAACCTATTTGGCGACTTATCTAGCGGGTGACCCGAGGAAACTCGTTAATCGTTTCCAGGGCCAGTTGAATGGGTTCAGGAAGGCCTGGAAGGCGATAGAGGATCGGTATGGCGATCCGGAACGGATCATTGATGACGCCATATTCCACCTCACTGATGGGGTGAGGGTTGAAACACCCGACGAAATGACTGAATACAGCGATCGAATAAACCAGCTGATTAATTCCATCGAGACGATGGGCGAGACCTACCATCTCAAGGCGGGCGGGCTGCTGAATCAAGTGGTTGATGTATTACCACTACATCTGCGTCGCAGCTGGGCACAGCAAGTGACAAAGATTACAGCTACGCAACATCGCCGAGCAACGCTAGGAGAGTTTGCTGACTTCATGGAGTACAAGTCAGCGAGTGCTAATCAGCGCTGTTTAAAATACCCCAAGGATAAAGGGCGAAGTCGACAGGAACAGGGAGACCGGGGAAAAAGGGAATACCCCACGGGTCGTTTCAAATCCAATTGGAAGTCGAGCGACACCCAAAAATTCGCCTGTAACAACGTTGGGGACAACAACTACAGGGGTAGGCCATCGGAACCGGCGCATAATTGGGCACCGGGCCGATCGCCTTCGCGGGAGAGCAGTCGGGGCGGGTCGACCCCACCAACTAACAGTCGACAGGTCCGCTTCGAAGAATCTAAAAGCGGAAGCGCCCCACCCACAGCGAGCAGGGGAAGTGGGCAATGGGTGAAAGATGTCTTCCGTATAGACATCGGGGAGTTCCCTTTCAACGAAGAAAGGTATTGCCAGTTCCATAGGGGAACGTCTCACAGAACGATTGAGTGCAGAAACTGGCAGAAGATGGATGCCGACACACACAAGGCGTATGCTAGGAAGCATCACTTGTGTTGGACTTGTGCTCGAACAGGGCACTCTGGGCGGGCATGCCCATACGATAGTAAGAACACAGAGGGGGATGGTAAGTCCACCGAGCAGCAGGCGCATAAACAGGCGGATAGTAGGAGTAGTATAAGAAGCTATGAAACTCGACCAAGGTCACCCGTAGCCCATCATTACCATCCATTTCTACTCCTTCCTCCAATCAGAAGCCACCATTTCAACCATTAGCTGTGGTCGTTATTATTTCAACCAATCAGATGTCAGCATTTCATCCGTAATCATGGTAACTTCTCAAGTTCCCGCTTATTCCGCTAGAGGCGTTATTAGTCACCCATCGCTACTCCTTCCTCCAATCACCAACCTTTATTTTACAGGTGTTCGGGTGTCTACACTTAGCATCAGGTAACTTCTACTATTTTTCAAATCGCAATTTTTCACCAACCTTTATTTTACAGGTGTTCGGGTGTCTACACTTAGCATCAGGTAACTTCTACTATTTTTCAAATCGCAATTTTTCACCAACCTTTATTTTACAGACGCTAGGGGTGTCTACAGGTAACTTCTACTATTTTTCAAATCGCTATTTTTCACCAACCAATACATATTCATCTTCGCATAGCCTAACCTCGCGATGCATGGCTAGCTCCCAACCCATCGCTACTCAATCCACAGCTGTTACCCACCCAACCAACAGCGATGCTTGCCTATCCCTAATGTTATTCACCTTTTCGCCACGTTACCACCACCACCACGCTACCACCACTATACTGTATATGGTGACGACGTGGCCATCTACACACATCACACATATATTATATTATATCGATTGCCAACTCCTCGACTGCTGTCGCCAAACCAACCACCCAGTATGATACATGAAATTCCACCACGTTCCCGCTACGTGTATACGTACATTAGTGATTATTATTATTACGCAATAATTTTTGATTATACAGTAGTTCCCTACCGGCTAATCAACCAATCAATAAACCGAATTCAGGCTATTTCTCAGTTTAAGACCTGTATTATTTTTGAAAATATCTTATATATAATCTCTTGCTTTAATCACAATTAATCATTTGTAATGGTTTTAGTTTAAAAGTTTTTACTTTGTTTGTTTGATTTACAATAAAATAAATTAATTAAATAATGTCTTCTAATTCCGATATGGTTATGCCAATAGTAAGGCATTCATTTTTTGCAGAAGATGGTGAAGCCTATATTGTTATTGATTATACAATTTACCGTCGGGGAGATGATAAATATAAAATTGAGTTTTCTGAAAAAGCCAGGAAAGTTTTAAGCTCAATTGATATTGATGCTTCTGATAATAGTATTCATCTCTTAGATTACAACCTGAAAGTTGAGCATGAGGGAAAATTAATCAATATCTTACTATTATCCATGATAGAGGGGTTAATTGTTATTACACAATACAACGAAGTTGGTGAAAAGTTTGAAATACGGCTAAATCGCCATAATCCCTACGAAATTATGTCTTTCTTTATTGTAATGATTTCAAAAGAATCCTTTGTCGAAACTGAAGAATCAACAGATAATGTTGAATATGTTGATAATATCATTGATTCTTGACTTTTCCCTCGTTATTATAAATATTTTATGATTATTTATAAAATTTTAATGTTTTTAAATAATCGAAAATTGTAGTAGTAATTGTATATACAGTATAACAGATTTGTTTGTTGTTGTTGTGTATTGAGGTAATTATTTTCAATTTACATTAAAATTTGGAAAAATGGATATTTTAAATGAAAAATGTCCAGTTTGCTATTCTAAGTTATTGCAACAACATCGAGATTATTATAAATGTGAAAATAAATATGCAACTTGCGTACAATGTATTGTACAATATTCCTAAATGAATAATTATTGTTCTAAAATTTGTCCTATTTGTCGCGCACCCATATCTAAGTTTAATATAAAGTTGGCAAGATACCAACCCTATTATTGGAAAGAGCTTCGCAATATAACTTATATTTCTGCGGAAAGTAATGATCCAGGAGATTTATTTACAATATTGGAAAATATTTTTTATAGAAATGTAGTACGACGGTGTTGCTACTATATTCCTTATTTTTTTAGCAGCGAACATAAAAAAATCATTAGCGCGAAATTCTCGGGAAGTGATTTCCAAACCGCCGATGTTACCTATCATTATTTCGCGTATAAAGATGCTCACCATGCTTGAAATTACATCAGTCTATACTATAATTGGAAATAGCACCTTTTGTTGCAGCGAGCGTCACATACTGTAGTTGTGTCATATGTTAATTAAATATACAGTACTCTAATATTGTAGTTGCCTCAATTATTGTTATATACATAGTAATGGTGATGGTTTATTGATATTGATATTTATATTATATTATATTGTATTGTTGATATATCTTAATAATAATAATAAATGGCTGACTTTAATTCAGGTCCATATAATTTAAACTTTCAAATGGGAACGAGTATGATAATTTCTGGACCATCTGGTTCTGGAAAGTCAACGTTTGTCAGTAATTTAATTAAACACAAGAATGGTTGTTTCAACGAAGCCCCCTTGCGAGTATTGTATTGTTACGGGAGCAATCCCCCAACTATTCCAGGTATTACTCACCTTTACAAAGGTTTGCCAGAAAATATAGATAGTTTGGTGAATAGTCGAGATTTATTAATTATAGATGATTTATTAACAGAAACTGAGTCCAGTACAGCTTTAACTGTATTATTTACTAAGGTAGCTCATCATTCCAATGTATTTATATGTTTTATAACGCAAAACATGTTTTACGGTGGGAAGCATAACCGCACAAGATCAATTAATAGCCATACTTTAGTATTAATGAAAAATCCGCGAGACAGTTTATCGGTTTTAAATTTCGCGAAGCAGATGTTACCAGGGCAGACCAAATTTTTAGTTGATTCCTATCAAGATGCAACTATTGAACCATTTTCGCATTTCTTAATTGATTTATGACAGGAAACACCCGAACATTTAAGATTTAGATCGGATATATTTCGTAATCATAATTGTTACATTAAAAATTACATTGACTATAAACGTAGCGAAAATAATAATAATAATAATAATAAATAATTAATATTTTGTAACAATTTTCAATAATGTTGCAACAATGAATAGACTTGTGCAGAAATATCGTAACGAACTGGAATTTCTACGCAGCGCTACCCCTCAACAAAGAACTTATTTTATTAACCATACCGCGAGTAACGAATTAATATGGCTCATTGTAAATACTGCATTAAATGTTCTAAAAGGTAACGTACAATTAACCCCTCATTCATTTAGAAATATTCGCCGCTATAAGAAGGTATTGAAATCACTCAACCGTAAAACAAAAAATATATCAAGTTACAGAAAAAAGTTAAGCAATCAATCTGGAGGTATACTACCGTTTCTAATACCCTTACTCGGCATTGGTGCGAAACTCGCCACTAGTGCCGGTACCGCCACCGCTGGAGCAGCTATTGCGAAAAAAATTAACCGCGGACGGTAATAATGGTTAAAACAGGAGTAACATTTAGAAAATTATATTTAGTATCGAGTAAACCGTTAGCTACTGATTTAAAACCACAAGATATACCTAGAGTAAATACTACAAAAAGAAAACCCTTTAAAACATCAACTTCAAAGAAAATAATTAAAAAATTTCAGTTGTTCTTACAGTGATGCCCTTTATAAGAGATTTGAATATACATATTACTTGCGGTTGTCGAAAAGATGCCACGCAAGATGAAACCGATTTTAAGCCGAAGCTTAGACAAAAAACTGTTAAGAATTTATTTAGATCCATCATCCCCTGCGGGATTTGCAAGTGTTGCAAAATTAGCAAAAGCTGCAAACATCAAACCAGCACAAGCCCAGAAATGGTTGAGCGGGCAAAAGACATACACCCTTCACGCTCCACGTAGACATCATTATCCAACATCTAAAATATTTACGGGAGGTTTAAAAGATATATATATGATAGATCTGGTGGATATGCAGCAATATAAATCGCAAAATAATAATTATAACTATATATTAACATGTATTGATGCCTTTAGCAGGCTTGCTTTTGCCTATGGTATGAAAACAAAAAAGGGTATTGAAATTATTAGTATATTGCAAAAAATATTCCAGAAAGGAAAACCAAACAGAATCGCGACTGATCAAGGGTCTGAGTTTCTAAATAAATCTGTAAGAAAATATTTAGATACGTTAGGTATACAGTATTACGTAATGTATTCTGTGAATAAGGTGGCTATTGTCGAGAGATTCAATAGAACATTAAAAACAAAGATGTTCAAAATTTTCACGCAACGGGGACATAATATTTGGATTAAAATTTTACCAAAGCTCATTTATGCTTATAATAGGTCATATCATAGGACAATACAAATGACTCCCATTGAAGTTAATAAATTTAATGAAACTGAATTAATGAATAGATTATATGGGAAATATAGACAGATTAATCACAAGAAAATAAAATTTAAAGTTGGAGATACAGTACGATTATCTATCGCTCGTACTGCTTTTGCTAAAGGCTATCGAGAATAATGGACACGTGAATTATTTATTATTCATCGTGTCAGGTTGGATAGAGTACCAGCGGTAATGTTCGATATTAAGGACAGCGCTGGAGCTATAATAAATGGCTCATTTTATTCATACGAACTCCAAAAGATCCACCCGAATAGTAATATTTATCTTCCAATTGACAAAAATATTGGCAAACTTAAAGAACGTGTACGCAATGGGAAGAAAGAATATTTAGTCCAATTCATCGGATCCAAGAAACAGTCGTGGGTACAGCATATTCAATAAGCTTAGGTTTATACTGTATATTAATTCATTTTGGTCACATATGTCCGTAATTAATCAATATTAACTCGAATGATATTACTATATCTATAGTTCATCCGCATTAAATAAAGCCAGTAAAATATTGATCCCTCGCATATACTGTAGAAGATGCGACAATGAACGTGGTCACAGATGTCTATAATTTAACATTATACTGTATGTACAAAGGAGTCAAGTAGAGAGAGCTTAAATAATAATAATAATGGCCACAGATACATATATCACTCTACTTTCAGATAGCTCATTAAACACTTATCCCAATAATAATCCTAGCGAGTTTACTGTTGATTTAGCCGAAGAATTATATATTGGTCCAAACGCTAAAATTGGACTTGCCGAGCTACAATACCAAGCAACATACAGTAATATTACGCTGCAAACTCAAATCTCGCTGTCAATCGGGGTAGATGCAAAAGATGCCAAATTATATAGTTTATTTCCTGGTATGCATAGCTCTATTCAAGTGATTATTGATGATATAAATAAACTGTTTAATTCTGAAGCGAAATATAGAGATTTCGAATTCATTTTAAATACAAATAATTCTAGAATTAAATTTAAATTTCCTAAAAAGTTGAAAAAAATACAATTAAGTCTACGTGGTGATTTAATACAAATTCTAGGCTTAAAACCGTTATTGGATCAGAATCATCCAGGTATTCCGAATTGGGATATATACAGTACCACTACAGTAGATGAATTAAGCAATATAGAACAGCCGATATTAATTTTAAATTATAGCAGATCAAAAATTTCGGAAATTGGCATTTTAGATTTTCCAGCTCCCACGAATATAACTCGTAATAAAGACACTATCTTCATATATACAGATATTATTAAGAGCTCATTTGTTGGCGACGCTTTAGCTCCGCTCTTAAGAACCTGCCCTTTAACGCAATTAAATCGAAAATATATTAATCACGAATACGAGAGCATTTGCTATTATCCATTGTTGAATAAAAAACTAAAAACAATATTAATTACTTTACGTGACGGGCAAGGTGAATTAATTAATTTTAGCGGAGGTCGCACAGTTATAACACTTAAGTTAATACGGGGTGGGGATGATGGATGAATTCTACGTTAGACTACCGAGTAACTCCTGTCCAATTGATTTTCCCCGCAATAGCGCTAGTAATTATCAGATCAATTTTTATGGAGCCTTACCTATAAATCCAAACGAAAACTGGGTGGTAGGTATAAAAAGTATAATTTACTTAGCTACGTTGCCGTCCATGTATAACAATGTAGAGAATGTTATTTTATTAAAAAAAGGGAAAAAAAATTTTGAGGATACACTTCCATCCGGCTTGTTCTACAGTATCAATGACATTATAGATTATTTTAACACGGGGGCGTTGAAAGATAAATTACAAATAGTTGAAAATACTCAGCAAAATAGGTTGCAATTTATTTTAGGGAAAACTGTACGAGAGTTATTTATAGGTCAACAATTAGCCTATTATTTTGGAATTACTGAAAATAATCTCGGTGCGAATTTAAATCCAAATTTTAAAATTATTTTGAAGACGAAAAATAACATAAAGGATTATTTAATAAAGGTTATCGGAAATGGAGAAAAAGCTTACCAGATGGTATTTTTATGCCCTCAACCACCCAATTCTATTCCAGAACCTAAATCGAACATGTACATGACTACTAATATAATTGAAAATCAATATATTAATGACTTTGGTTTAGCTTTACTTCGTCGTGTTGCGATACCTGATGACGTGAAATATGGTAGCGTAATAAATAAAGAATTTGTCAAGGATACAATTCATTATATCCCTGTAAAAAAATCATATAAGATAACATACATTCATATTGAAATAACAGACAAAGAAGGAAAAGATTTGAATTTTGAATACGGGACAACATCTATTACATTACACTTTAAACAAATAAATTAAAATGGATTCTGATTTATTTCAAAGATACAGTAAACCTCAATATGGTGGTGCAGACTCTAATCTTGCTGTTTTTAAAGGTGGTAGAAGTACGAGAGGCTCGACGCAAGTTCCTGTTTTTCGAGGTGGTTCATATATTGGCCCTTACAGTCAACAAATTGGTGCATTTGGTCCAAACTTAAAACAACGTCGTTTTCAGCGTTATCGTAGAGGTATGCGGACAAATCAACATGGAGAAGGTATATTTACAGACGCTTTATCGACATTGAAAAAATTTGGTAAGCCATTAGCTAAAAAAGTTTTACAAAAAGCTTTACCATTTACCACAAAATTTATGAGACAACACGTAATACCAAAAGGTAAGCGGGTCTTACATCAGCAGGCTAATACGGTTATTAATAAAGCATTAAATAAAATGAAACCGTCAACAAGGTCAGTTGTAGAAAAAGTTTATAGAGATTTAAAGCGACCCGCTAGACCAATGTCTATGAACATACATCATCGACATAGTAAAAAGAGAAAAATAAAAGGCAAACTGAAACACTGCGAAAAAAGTATTTTTTAATAATGTCAATTATTAAGGAATTAGATTTATTTTCTACACAGCCAATACAGACTGAATTTAAAGCAAAGCATTATGAAACAATTTACCCCGTATCTAATCTCAGAAGTGAGTCTAGGGAAGTCACGTTCCTTGTACCGAGATCCAATGAATTCTATACGAAACTGCAAGATGCGTTATTAATTACAAAATGTACTGTACGGTGGGATAGACGACTTGAAAACTCTCATATATATATGTTGAATTACCCTTCTGGGACTATGTGGAGTGATATTAAAATAGACCTTAATGAGAAGCAGGTTGAAAATAGCAATAACCATTATTTCTACAAGTCGTACTTATCCAATTTATTATTTACAACTTACGAGGATAAAAATGGGCTACTGGGTGCGGGTGGCTTTCATCAGCCTTTATCTGAACACGGAAATGAAATTGATCCCGGTGCGCATCCTATTGACGATGCCTTTAGTAAACAAATGCAATTTGTAAGTGGATTGACGATTGATTTTGATACTGAAACTAAAATAATACAACCCGGGTATGATTTAAGAATGCATTTTAGAAAAGTATCAAATTCGTTTATTTTTAAAATCACTCCAAACGCAAACGCAGTGACAAATCTTCGACTAGAATTAGATGAAGTAAAGATTCTAATCCCTAGAATGGAGGTTAATCCGGTAATAGAAAGCAGTCACCTAAAAGGTTTAGAGAGTTACGATATTGAATATCAATTCCAAAAAAAGGAGGTTACAACATTTACTATTCCCGCTCAAACCAGAAATTACATCCAAACAAACATATTTGATGGTAAAAAACCCAAATTAGTTATTATCGGCTTCATAACAAATAACGCTTATTCGGGAGAATAAATTAGCAATCCCTTGAAATTTGAACATTTTAACCTTAGACGCGCGGAACTGATTGTAGACGGTCTTCCAGTAGGAGGTGTAATATACAAGCCTAATTTTACAGATGGAACATATATTTTTGAGTATACTCAATTAATGAAGAACATTAATACATATATTAACGGTTATGGAGGTAATAATATAGACCATGAAACCTACTTAGGTAATTGCCCCCTCCTATCCTGGGACCTAACCGCCGACGGCTATGTTAGAGATCCGCAACCGTCGATATATACTAACAGCCAATTAAAATTAAGATTTGCCGAACCGTTGGTTGAAACCATAAATGTAATCGTTTTTAATATTTATGATCAATCATTAAGTTTAAATAGCAGGAAAGAAATACATATCGATTAAGTATGTTATCTACAGAGGACCTTGATATGTTTCCAGTGGGTGGTCACTATTTGGGAGCGTTTCCAGCTAATAAATTACCTAAATTAGATAATAATAATAAGCGGAGAGATTATGGGTTAATAGTAAATACCGATAAAGAGCATCTACCCGGGATTCATTGGATCGCAATATATATGCGAGATAATGAGGCTGAATTATTTGATTCATTCGGATCAAAATATCCAAACAGATGCATCGAAAAATGGCTTGAGAAAAATTCCGCAAGATGGCGTACTACTCGCAAACAATTTCAAGACCCAAGGAGGACCACATGCGGTCTATACTGTCTTTATTACTTGGTAAATCGAATTCACACAAACTATCCAATGAGTGCGTTTACAAATAATGTGGAAATAAATGAAATAATATTATATAAATGGCTTGTTAATTATTATAAAATAAACCAACAAGCGTTGTAATTAATCATTTAACTTTTGTTTATCAGATAAAATGGATAATATTATTTTTGTTGATTTTCAATATTATAAGATAGACAATAAAGAGTATCCGGTAGTATTTAAAGAATTTGCTATATTCGATTCTAATTACACCAAAACTAATGTAAAGACGTTTTTAATTAAAGGCCCACCTAATATTAAGTTATCAGCTTTAGATGTAGCTCACGTATACAATTTACGAGACATGACTTCGCATTTACCTTGGGATTACGGTGACATTTCGCAAGATGACTTTAAAAAATACATGAAGAGACATTTAAAATATAAAAAAAATATACATGTATTTGGGTTGATGAAGCGGGCAATATTAGTTTCCCAACTTGATGTTCTCGCACCAAATTCGATGGAGAAATTGTGGATATATAATCAGCAATATTACAATTATTTAACCCCCTGTCGCTTCCACGATCAATTTATTGCACTAGAAAATAAATGTGCGTTCCACTTAAACACAAAGGATAACTGTCTGCGGTATTGCTCTGCAAAACAGGTCGGTGGGTTTGAATTGAAACGATTTTTCGTGAGAAAGCGTTTAACTGCGATTGATGATGATGATAAACAGAAAGAAATAACTGCGGTGGAAGATGTACTGTAGGTTTACTGTAAGCTTGTAATGTGATGGGATATAATGAGATGGGATATAATTGATGTTAATATAAAAATATAATAAAATATAATTTTTTTACAACAAGTTCTCTAAAAAAGAGTCAATTGCGCTAGGTTAACCATACACATTTAACAATATGACGTAGACGTAACATGTACAGTAAGTATTCTCGATATCATTCTAATATAGATGTACTGGTATTGTGAAACATCCTATACATCGCAAACTAATAACACATACAGTAGTTGACTAGTAATATTAGTCAGAAATGCAACATAAACTGTATAGGATGTAGTGTTAACCTGTTGGTACCGGTACTGATAAATTTAATAATTTATTATAGGCCTAACCACAACTGTCATCCGCTTTATCAGTACCGGTAGTGTTTTACTCTTCCAACACTGTAGTCACAGTCTACTGGTATCAGTACAGCAGTAATCTGAAGCAATAGCATACTGCTGTCATGATCCGGATTACACGCAGGGGTCTCACATACAGGGATTAGATCACCTACCCAAACAATACAGTACTGCAGTACTGTCGTTGTTGTTGTAACAGCATAGTCAGATACAGCATACTGATTTCCTTTGATTAGCATTGTACCGCAGTACCAGTACTACAGTATTAATGTAACAGTACCGGCAGTAACAAACTAAGCCAATGTATACAATATCGTGAGCCGGTTACAATCGGATGTGTGCGCAGTCAGCCATGTTGCTGGGATGCGGTCCACCTCGCAGCCGCCCAGCCACCCTCGTGAGCAGCATCGCTGCCAGCCTCGCAGCCAGCCTCACAGCATGCAGTTAGCCTCGCGGTCGGTCATGTAGTCAGCCAGCCAGCCACGCAGCTAGGCACGCAGTCAGCCCATGAGAGTCATACTTATTCAAACGAGGTTAGTTTCCCCTAACTACCGATAGATCGAATGAAAAATAATAATGTTTAATTTTCACCTTCTAATCACCAATATATTCTACACCTAAAGTCACAACACCAAACATTAATAAATAATTAACAAGTTTACTAAATATAGGATAATAAATGTGAAATTTGCTAGGTGAACACATTAAAGTACATTTACCGGTATGAAAGCAGCAAATGACTACGGTATTATTTATTCTTATTTTGCAATTATTAAAAATTTCAGGTTCATATATAACTTGAAGTTGCACATTATCAAAGACAACATAAAACCCGGTATTGTTTATCAATAACCTATAGACTACAGACTTAATACTAAAAATATAAGTACATAAATTAACAGATTTTAAAATCAAATTAATACTAGTTTTATCAAATATATGCTTTTTTACTTTTTGGAAATTATACTTACTGCCTAATAATGTAATACGACCATTTTTAAATATTAATAATGTGGCACCAAATATCTTATATATAAACTGATTTGGTTTGAGTATGTGTTTACCAGATAATTGATTTTTTAATTCTTTAAAATTAATCGCTGACACTTGCTGGCAACTTACATTCTTATTAACTATCTGATAGTTCATTGTTTGGTTCCCGATAAATAGGTATATTGTTTTTCTTTATCGGTTTTTCAACCTTTGTTTGATAGTGACCCCAGGGAAGTGAATGATTTTTATTAACCCAATAAAGTTTATCGTCAAATGCGCTGAGAGCAAACTTATCTCGTGCTACAGTGTACACTTTGTGTAATTGGCTCTGAAATTGATGCGTTTCCTTGGAAATTTCCTCGTTATCCTTATATGCTCTTAAATAATCTTCGTGGCAAATATTTTTATCCACGACAGCTCTTGTTATTCCTTTCGCCCGTCGTATATTCGTTTCATTGAATTCCAAAATTGAATATAATTTTGGTCTTAAAAATACCGCTTGTTTAATTTCACGTGAGGCTAGTTCATCTTTACAGTAATAGAGTCTGGATTTATTTTTATCGCTGTAGAGAGGGTGATCCTTGGGGTAATTGGATGTATCTAGAATATTATTTTTAATTAAGGCTTTTAAGAAATTACTCTGCGATGTATTATAGTAACAACCTATTAAAGAGTCCGTATCTGATGCTACAATTTCAATTCGACAGTTTAATTCTTTCTCAATAGGTAGTAATTTATTGTAATACAGCTCATACATATCCAATTTAGCCAAGTCCAAGACAGTACTACCTACATAGACCGGCTTATCTAGTGTTACAGAGTCTTTCACTAATAAGTGACCCGATAAGGAATCATTATAAATCATGAAATTTTCGTGATTTATATGTTTCACCAATAAATCACATTTCTCTTTACTATTAGCGATACGAAAGTTACATCGATCTCTTATCTTGTCTATCGTTTTTCCAAATAATGAATTATTTAGAAGCTTTGCAACAGCTGTTTCAATGTAACTTTTTGCAATTCGTCTTTGATTAATATTAAAATCTATATAGGGTTTAAATACAAAGTCTTGATGGAAAGAATACAATTTATGGAGCTTAGTAACAATTAAACCTTGTTTTATATAAAATTTTAACAGTTTTAAATTTACATGATAGAATTCTTTATCGAATTGTGTCAACATAAGTTTTGGTGCACACATCTTATACTTGCTATTAGTACATCTTTGTTTACATACATGATTATATTGTTCCCTCATATATGGTGAAAGCATTGTCTCATTTATACTTAAATGTTCTGGGGCTAAGGGTAGTTCTAATGTACGATCATGAATATCTTTGGGATATTTCAAATCGCAAATTAAGAAAAACCCAATATCCCCTTCAGTATCAAGATTTGTTAAATAGTTTATTAGTTCTTCTGGAGCGGCATTCTCTAAATATGTAACGTTGACTTGTTCAAAACCTGAAACAGGTAGCTTTTTACTTAAATTACCAGAATACAAGGAATTAAAATCTATATTGAAAATATGACACTCTTCCTTGCTTGGATCATAATTATCAGTATCTGGTATATTTGATTCTATGTAATGCTTTCGACAGAATGAAACCCCACCTCTAATAGATGCTTCAAAATCTCTATATGTTTGGTAATCTTTTATTAATGCTAACTTACATTTATTATATTTCAGAGCGCAATCATAAGTGAAAGCTGCGATACTGCAATAATAAACTACTTCTAATTCGTAGTTTTGTCTACATACTCTCCTAAAGTTCTCAAATATATCAGCGAGGAGACAAACATCGAGTTTTAAGTATGCTAAAAGATAATCCTTGAGATTTGTACACTCAAACTGACTCCATGATGCGTTGGCAAAACTATATTCCTCGGGAGTACAGGTATTTTGTGTTAATTTACTATAAAATTTGTCTATTGATGGTAATTTCGAATCATTGAATTTATTTAAATCTGTCAGATACTCGTAGGGAAATATACCTTTTCGTTTAATTGTTGCATTATTTAAATTCGGATAAAAATATTTCATTTGCTGTTCAGTAATTGGTAGAACTGATGTTATATCCTCGCTGTCTATATCCTTTGTTGAACAATCAACTAAAGTACTTAGGGAAAAGGATAAAAATTGATATGTGTCTAAGACACGTAGCTCGATCTTTGTTTTTGAGTCTTTCACCGGTATATGCATGCTTAGTGAAATATACCTTTCAGAATTTTTAGGGATCACCTTTATATCCCAATCGGAATATTTATTGTTGGTAAAACCAACTTGTAAAAGAAAATGCAAATCATAGTGATTGCAGTTGTGTGCAGCGAGTATATACATGTGTCGTTTCAACGATAAAGAGCGGTTACATGCGTTACAAGCGGCCGCTATATAGTTACCAGTAATATGTGAGTGATGTTTGTTTTTCTCAGATTTATCCTTAAATAAAACATTGCAATAAAAGCAAGTTTTAGCTTTCCAAAAACTTAACTTATCTACATCATTAAGTATCATTATTTCGTGTTTGTGGTCTTCTGACCACTTATATAATTGGGTGATGTCATTATATACAGAGTCTAAAAAGTCTTGAATACAGTTGTTGTCGATTGTTTTTGTAAAGGTCTTCAAATAAAATTTTGGTGGATTGATTAATTCGGTACTAGGGACAATTAAATAACTTACAGCGCATGGAATATGATTCTGAATAAATTTACTGTTGCTGGATGGCTCCAAAATAGATTCTATGTCAAAATATATTACAAACAATGCTGGTAATATTCTGTCTAAATTTCTAAAGCTAATGTGAGTTCTTTTTTCAGATGGTAGCTTCTCAACTTGACTTTTTCCTCGATAACAAGCAAGACGGTGACGTTCTAGAACATCCTTGCTGTAGAAATGCGACAAACACCGTTCACAATATTTCCTACATCCAATATGCTTACCTCTTGTATTCAACAAACGATTTAAGTTAGTTATGCAAACATAATGTGATTGTTTTGATTTATTCTTATTTTTTACAAGTAATATATTCAATAACTCTTTATCTGGAGTGATTTTACTAAATGGTGCCTGTCTTAATATAGATACTCGATTGTTGTCGTAGAGTAATAAATTAATTATATATGCTGAATTCTGTTTTTCAAAAAGTTTAATTGCAAGCGGCCATTCTGTTGGATAATCTTTGTTCCCGTTGTCAAAAATAAAATGACTCATATAATTTTTGTACTGCGAAGTACGGTTTTTGTGATCTTTCACTTTGCTACTAAATTTTGTGGCTATAATAGCCCATTTGAAACAGTCATTATCAGCCGTTTGTATATTTATAACACATTTTTTAACTGATAGAGCCTTAGGTAACTCCATACAACCGTGACCTTTATATTCCAGTGACCTACACTTAGATTCAGCTACTTTAATTTCCACTCTTAATAAAGATTTAACACGCCATCCTGAGCCACGAGTGTTAAATATGGCTATTTTTTGCATTAATTTTTCTAGTACATACTCAAACCATGTGTCAAAACTTTCATGTGAATCTACGGTATTAACTGCACCACCTGAAGAACTAAAATAGAAAGTTTCTTCTTGGTCTCCCTCTGAAAAATGTGATCGATACATGAGTATATTCACACCTAACCAGGGTCTAAGTACATTCATTTCGCTAAGTTTTCCTAATAATAAGTTTTTAATGTGTGGCAGAATTTTTAGTATCGACGAATGAATATCAGGAAAATCTTCATCATTCGGAAGATTGTAAACATAGATTTCTAAACGGTTATTGTGTGCGGCTCGTTCGATGCTAAAATTGATGGACCTTGACCAGATTTCAGTCTTTTTCTAGATGCGACAGTATTGTTTTGGTTCCATCGTGGTGGTCTAACATGATAATAACGTTGGTGACAGTCGTGACGTAAATAATTCTCATATAAATACTCTTTATTACAAGTAGGGCAAGTTTTTTCATACACGCAAAACTTCATTTCTTTGCATCCCGTAGTTGATTCATGTCGTTTACAAATTTCTTCTTTAGGTGTAAAAACGTGACACTTAAAACAAGAATAACCATGGAAATGCGACTTTAGATGAGATAAATAGTTATGTTTAGAAAGTTTGTTGTTTATAGTATTAGTTTGTATGTTTATCTAGCTCTGAAAAGACACCTTCGTTACTAATTTCATAATTCCATTCATACCACAATGAATTTACTTCCGATGCTGTTAAGTTAAACCCATTATAATACCTAAGACCAATAGCATCAGAATATCTAGCTGAAATCTCCCATAGTCCCATATAAGTCGTTCCTTTATATTTGCTTACAAAACCAACAAAAGATGGGTTGGTTAAATTAACAACAGAACACTGATTTATTATTTCGAGTGGTGGTGATAACAATTCTAATATTTCTGTCTTACTCTGAAGCAATAAATTAATGAGTGATTTGTTTAGAATTTGACATTTGCCTTGCTTCTGAATATATACGTTTTCAGTAATAACACAGGTGGAAATATTTAACTTTCCTCTTGTAAATTCTATATTAGGATAAATATTACCTCTTGAAACTGGTGATTCCTTTTGTCGGTTGATTAATATTTCTAAGACATCTAGAAGGTAGAGTGTATCCAGGTAAGAGAAGCACGTTGTTACATTGCTATCGCGTGAGTGTAATATAAAGTACTTGCCATAAACAATACTACAGGTATATTTATTACATGTAAATTTCCAAGTATTGCTTGAAGTTTTTTTAAATAAATCCATAATTAGAATGAAAACTATTTTGAAAAATAAAAACTAAATAAATGATTATTAAAATGTAAAACTTCTGTTTATATGGTTGCTTTAATACAACAGAGTGACTTACAGTGAGGAATATAGTAGCTTCGTGTAACAGATGCAACGTGTACAGCTAAATTTATTACATTAGCGTGAGTTAGAGAGTGAAATAGCAGTAACATGTAACAGATGCAACGTGATCAATGCTAGCCCTGTCATTCTAACTTATTCAACTTAGTTGTCCGAGCAGTCACATCGATAAAAGAAATCGATTATTATTAATAGTCGAATTAATGTATTCTATGTCGGTCAGGTCAGGTATTCTAGGTCATCGATCAAGAAAACTTGCCACCTCCATGCAGCATAAAGGAGGTGCCACCTGTAGCTGCATAGACCCTCTTACTAGGGCAAATCTGGTCCTGTAACTAGGACCCCCTTCGTTCTGGGATAAAGGACGCCCTTGGTCCTGGATTAAGGACCCATATACTTGGCTGCAGGGGTATATGGCCTGGCCAGGCAGATGGTAAGCTACCAATGGCTGGTCAGGAGTAGAGTGTTATCATGTCCACTCTGAGAGCACTTCACTGCGACCTGCACCTGGCAGCAAGGGTCCAGGGCATGACCCAGCAGATGAGCTGCAACAGCCAATGGTGGGTCATGTGCGCCAGAGTAGATATGGGTGATGGGCCTCATATCTGACTCCATTGCGACACCCACCCTGTGGAATGGCAAACCAGGGTGTGGTATTTGCCCCGAGAGCTGACTCGGCAAAAAAGCACCCCCAACCCCCACTATGGATTACATTAGCAATGCAGAGGTCCGGCCACTAGAGGCCAGTGGAATTACCGGGCACAATCGGCCTCACAGGCGTCAGTTAACTCCTGACCGGCTGCCTGTCTCACCCCCTACTGGAGAGAGAGCAGCCAACAATTCTTTGAATCCCTTTCCTGATGACCTTTCTGGCCCAAACCCTGGGTCACCAGGAAGGCCAGATTGTGATGGGGAGAGGGATTCTGGAGTTGGAGGCTACTCTCATGTTCCACCCCGACCAACAAAGCCATTGGTGAATCTGAGGCAAGTCACAAGACTAGCCTCAGTAAACACCCTAACACTCGGGTCCCCAATGCGACAAGGTGAGCTGACTGCCTTGGCAGATAAGCTTTCTCTTAGCGCAGTGAGTGTTCAAGAGCACCGAATGCAGACTGGACAGACTGTTGAGGTTCTGATTAAGGACATGGGGGGCGGTTGGCGACTTGCCCTCGCGTCAGCAGATGATAGTGGCAATGGTGGAATTGGTCTATTGATGAATCCAACTGCACATGCAGCATTGGACAAAATAGACCAAATCTCTAACCGCATCATCCGTTGCCACTTCTCATGTTCTGGAAGACTGGCTAAGAAGTTTCCTAAGGTGGTTCTGATTGTGTGCTACTCTCCAACTAGTGTTGCCCCTGTAGAGGAGGTGGAAAATTTCTACCACAATCTACAAGCAGCTACTGATGGAGTGGATCAGCATGCATTCTTAACATTCCTGGGAGACTTTAATGCAAGTCTGCATCAATCACCTACATCGCCCTGGGTCTATAGCAATAGTGTTAACCGAAATTCTGTCCATCTTCAGGATTTTATCTCTGGAAATGGATTGTTTTCGGCTGGAACCCAGTTCAAGAAGCGAACTGGAAAGCTATGGACTCATAGTGGACCCAGTGGTCACAAGTCCCAGATAGACCATATTCTGTTTCGTAGGAAATACAGGAGCTCTATACAAGACTGTAATGCACTTACACTTCGACCCTTTTCCAGTGATCACCGCCTTATTGTGGCCAAGGTAAGACTTAGTCTGCGTGCTAGCAGAACAACGAAATCTGCCTTGCCGCGGCATGACTGGTCCTCTCTGTTGCAACAGCCAAGTGTGAGATCCAGCTTCACACTACAGCTGAGCAACAGGTATGAGGCTCTTGCCTCTGAGGCGGCAGATCACTGTGAGGGCTATACTGCTTTTACAGAAGCAGTTAAGTTAGCAGCTGCAGAAACAGTTCCTGTATACCCTCGAAACAGGAAAAGGGCCCCCTGGACTGACAACAAAATTCAGAAGTGCCGAAATGACCTTCATAAGGCGCAGAAAGAGTCCCGACTCAAACAGACTACAGCGGCCAAGAATGCAGTTAAGGCTGCATCTAGGTCCCTGAACAGGCAGTACTCTGCTAATCTACAGGAGCTAATAAACCAACAGGTTGATGCCATCAATGATGCTGACGACAGCAGGCAATCATCCCAGGCATGGAAATCGATCAATCTGCTTACTGGGCGGAAAAGCCAACCAACCACCAAGGTTAAGGCTGAATCACCAGCCGATCGCCTCAATGGTTGGAAAGCCCACTTTGAAAAGCTCCTCAATAATGACAGGGTATTGCCTGATAACTTTATAGAAGTAAAAGTGTCTGAGTCTGTACTCCCAGATATTCCCATTGGCGATATCTCTTTTGCAGAAGTGAAGGCTGCTGCAAAGAGCATTAAGACCAATCGTGCCAGTGGAGTAGATGGTGTTCCCCCTGAGGTCTTTAAAATACCTGAGTGTTTAAAGCTCATCTATCCCATCATAGTAGACACGTACCGAACAACAAGAGTCCCACAAGAAATGAAAACAAATAAGTTGGTGCCAGTTCCCAAGAAGGGCAACCTAACACTCTATGGTTCTTTTCGGGGAATCTCATTGATCTCGATTGCTGCAAAGCTATACAATAGGATTCTATTAAATCGCATCAGGGATCCCATTGAGAGACTGCTCCGTGGAAATCAGAATGGGTTCCGTAAAGGTCGTGGGACCATGGAGCCCATTTTGGCACTTAGAAGGATAATTGAAGAGTTATCAAAAAAGAAAGACAGGCATCTGGCTGTTATCTTTGTTGACTTCTTCAAGGCCTTTGATTCAGTCTCTCGCTCACGTATGTTCAGCATACTTTCATTATATGGGATTCCTGATGAAATTATTGCAGCAATCAGATCAGTATACGATGGTTCGACAACATTTGTGTCTACTGTTGACGGTGACACAGAACCATTTGAAGTGTTATGGGGCGTCCTCCAAGGAGACACACTTGCACCATTCTTGTTCATTATTGTGGTTGACTATGTTCTACGCATGTCCTTAGATCATTATAATGATGATGGGGTGATGATAACTCCACCTACTGGCTCCAGAAGTCGAGGAAATCCTGCCAAGTACCTAACTGATCTAGACTTTGCTGATGACTTAGGAGTACTCTCAGAATCATTAGAGGGAGCCCAACGGCTCCTCAGCTCATTAGAACATGCTGCTTCTAGTGTTGGTCTTTTTATTAACTCCAGAAAGACCAAAATTCTGACAGTTAACTTTGAAAGTCCTCAGCAAGTCTCTGATCGGATGAGCATAAGCTCAAACGATGGTATGCTTGAGCATGTGGACGACTTCTGTTACCTGGGATCATGGATCCGGAAGTCAGGTGAGGACCTTCGAATACGTAAGGGAAAGGCATGGGCAGCCTTGAATAGGCTTTCCAGGATTTGGAAGTCACCGAGAATTAATCGGAAACTTAAGGTCCAATTATTTAGAGCAGCCGTAGTTCCAGTACTCCTCTACGGGAGTCCATGCTGGGCTCTAACTGCTGAGGACACCAAATCTCTGGATGGCACATTCACAAGAATGCTACGCCGGGTTCATTGTGTCAAGTACAATGCACACATCTCCAACCAGACACTATATAACATTGGAGGTGTCTCATTGGTTCCCCCAAGCTTGACACTAGAACAAAATCGCCTCCGCTTTGCAGGACATTGCTTTCGCCGTGAGGATCAGCCAGTGCATAATCTTGTACTTTGGCAGCCTCATGGAGTGAATAAGCATGGTGGACAGCCCATGACTTTCTTGAGACGCATCTTAAAGGACACTGGCCTTAAAGATGCGGATGATCTAGCAAATGTCATGGGTGATAGGGAGTTGTGGCGGTGCAATTTTGTTGACAAGCCGGCACAGCATTCTTAAAAATGCAGCTGCAATGCAGCATGCCGATCCTAGTAGTAGTAGTAATGTATTCTATGCTATAGTAATTATGATAAGGAACTAGAAGCTATTTATAAACATCAGCTACCAGTGTTGATGAATTGGGTATGGTATAACTCGGATATTTATCGCCTTTTTCTCTTGTGGTTGGATGGGGGAGTGAGTGGAGAAATGTGGGGAGTTATAATGGTCCCGAGTTCGAACCCTGTTGAATATTTTGTTATCTGAAAAATTGCAAAATTAAATTTAGTTACTGGTGAAAAATAGTAGAAGTTACCTGTAGACACCTCTAGAGTCTGTAAAATAAAGGTTGGTGAAAAATTGCGATTTGAAAAATAGTAGAAGTTACCTGATGCTAAGTGTAGACACCCGATCACCTGTAAAATAAAGGTTGGTGATTGGAGGAAGGAGTAGCGATGGGTTGGGGGCTAGCCTTGCATCGTGAGGTTAGGCTATGTGAAGATGAATATGCAATGGTTGGTGAAAAATAGCGATTTGAAAAATAGTAGAAGTTACCTGATGCTAAGTGTAGACACCCGAACACCTGTAAAATAAAGGTTGGTGATTGGAGGAAGGAGTAGCGATGGGTGACTAATAACGCCTCTAGCGGAATAAGCGGGAACTTGAGAAGTTACCATGATTACGGATGAAATGCTGACATCTGATTGGTTGAAATAATAACGACCACAGCTAATGGTTGAAATGGTGGCTTCTGATTGGAGGAAGGAGTAGAAATGGATGGTAATGATGGGCTACGGGTGACCTTGGTCGAGTTTCATAGCTTCTTATACTACTAGTAGGACAGCGGGGGAGAGGGTGGCCGATAAACAGGTGGCCTTCCCTGTCTTTCCCATGAGACGGAGGTTGCGGAAACCACCGAAGATTAAACCCTATGTGTACCTGAGGATTGTTGCATTAGCGGTATGTGATAACCGCGGTCAGCAGGTAACCACTTTGGGGCTCTTAGACGGAGGTTCAGCGATAACGATGATGGACAGAGTGGTTGCAGACCGCCTTCAAGTTAAACGAAGGAAGGCATTTATGCAACTCTGTACCATCGCTAATCCGGACAGAGACGTAGAGTACGACTTGATTCTATGTCGATTAAAATCCATTGTGACATATTCCCAATATAAGTCGGACCTTGTTGAGGCTCGGATTCTACCCGAGCTCAACGTACCGGCAGACCGGCCCTCGGCCGATGAAATCCAGCAATACACATACGCCCAAGGACTGAACTTTAACATACCCAATGACCTGGATGTACCCTATGTATCAGTACTTATTGGTATAGATTGCCCAGGTTCTCACCGGCTACTGCAACCTACCATCGAAGGACCAGACCCCGAAAGGGACCCTCAGGTCATGCTAACCCCATATGGTTGGTGTATGACGGGACCCGTAAAAGACATCGATGAGCAGCCCGACAGACACAGTGCAGGGCTGGCTAGACCGGTCTTCACCATGGCCGGGAAAGGGGACCCCACCGAGTCTTCGGAACTCACATTGGAGGAGGTTCGAGAGCGGGAGGAAGAAACCAGACGCGACCTAGAAAGGCTCTATGATATAGACACCGAGGGCTTATATAACCCAGCCGTGGGCGCCTCACAGGCGGACAAGATATCGACCGATGTACTGAACAGGGAGATGATCTTGAGCGGCGGGCATTACTCAGCTCCAATGCTCTGGAAAGATCGAGCAGTACCCTTGGTTAACAATAGAACTATGGCGGAGATGAGACTTAACCGACTCAAACAGTCATTGACTAAACAGCCTGACAAACACGAATTTGTTGAGAAACAGATTCAGAAGTATATAGACAAAGGGTGGGCCCGTAAACTCACGGCGGGGGCACCCGAGTCTCCTCGAACTTACTATCTGCCCCTACACGTTACCAAAGGGGCATCCAAGCTGCGGTTGGTCAACGATGCAGCGGCGAAATACTTGGGTAAATCGCTTAATGACTACTTATTAGAGGGACCCAATGTTTTCAATAGCGGGGTTGACATCCTGCTAAGGTTCTGCATGGGCCTCTACGCCTTCACCTGTGACGTAGAGGCCATGTTTCACCAGGTCTTCGTTTATGAAGACGACGCGGACAGCCAGCATTTCCTGTGGTATAGTGGGGATAAGCTGGGCACGGCGCCGGAGGTGTACCAGATGTTGGTACATATCTTTGGGGCTAAGTGTTCTCCGTGTGTGGCCACCACAGCACTACGACGCACTACCACGAGTGAGTCGGTGGCTCCGCCAGTGAGAGACTTTATAACAAACGATTTTTATGTTGACGATGGGATGAAGTCGGGTAACTCCGAAGCCGACCTCATCCAGCTGGCCATCACGGCCCACAACTGCCTTTCCACGGGCGGTTTCAACCTTACCAAGTTCCGCTCCAACTCGCCCAAGTTCATGTATGCGATGGACAAGGAAGAGGGAAAGGTATCAGACCCGAGCGCCGACGATGACAATGGCGACCTCCTGGGGGGAGATATGGGGCAGCCGGCCTCATACATCCCACCAGACTGTGCCAACCCGGAGACCACCTCGGCACTGGTAACATCAGACCCGAGTAAGCCAGACTCTCGGGTACTGGGCATCTCCTGGGAGAAAGCCTCAGACGTTCTAGAATACAAGTTTAAGGCTCCTCTTCAGGTGGTACATACGAGGAGGGCCTACTTGTCTTTCATTTCACGGATATATGACCCACTGGGCCTTGTGGCACCAAACATACTTGTAGGAAAACAGATTCTGAGGGAGGTGACTTTAGACAGTGGAGCGTGGGATGCTCCGGTGTCTGCCAGGATGGCCGACAGGTGGAACGCCTGGTTAATGAGCCTGGAACAAATATCCCGTCTCATTATCCCACGGCCTTACTTCCCAAACGGGGACATGGCAGCTGTAGAGCTACATATGTTCGCGGACGCCTCCAGCGTGGGGTATGGGGCAGTTGCTTACTTGCATCAGCAGTCAGCCAAATACCGCCCACGTCTGGTCTATAGCAAAGCAAGGGTAGCACCCAAAGCACAGGCCACCATACCGCGCCTAGAACTAATGGCGTCGGTACTGGCCGTGCAGATGGCCCAGGTTATAAGGGCCCTGGGGTGCATCGTACTAGTGAGATATTGGATTGATGCCACCACGGTGGTGCTATACATCAGCCACCCGAGTAGGCGATTCAAAGTATTCGTCGCCAACCGGGTGGACTATATCCGCACCCTAACAGAGGTTAGTGATTGGGGTTACTGTCCCACTGACCAGAACCCAGCTGACCTTGTATCGAGGGGGAGCCTAGAGGTCCCCTTCGAACAGAAAGAGGACCTGTGGCAGCACGGGCCGGCTTTCCTACCCAACAGGAAGGACTGGCCTTTGTTCCCAGAGGCCAACGCATCGGAGCTTCTGAAAGCGGATCCGGAGGTCCGGGTGTGCTCCATGGTGACCACACCGGCGGTCAGAGACACCCGGATTGATAGGATCATAGACAAGTCCTCAACGTGGAGGAGGACGATCAACAGGGTGGCTTGGTTCATAGCCTTAGCTAAGTACCGAATAACCAAGACCGTACCCGTCAGGTTGCCTCTACAGGAGGCAGAGAGGATGGTAGTGACCTACGTACAGGCCCGAGCTTACCCTGAGGAGTGGAGGAGGCTCAGGGAGGGTAAGCCTGTACAGAAGAGCAGTCCGCTACGAAAGTTAGCACCCCAGTTGGAGGATGATATCATGGTAGCATCCGTGGCCCGGTTGGCGAACGCCAAGGATTTCATAGTGGCAAGCCAGCCCATGATATTACCTGCGGGCTCCACAGCCCTGAACCAAGTGGTGTGGCAGACACACTGTGACATCGCGCATGAGGGTAAGGATGCGACGATTGTGGCGGTGCGTAAACGCTTCACCGCTACTGGACTCAGGCAAACTGTGAGGAAGATCCTCAGCGGTTGCATTAAATGTAAGAAGATATGGCATAGACGGCTAGAACAGCTGATGGCGCAACTACCGAAAGATAGGGTAACGGCGGGACTCGTACCGTTCCACCACACAGGGGTGGATATGTTCGGCCCCATCGATTTATACGTTCGATGGACTCGACGAGTACTCAAGACCATGCGAAAGGGGTATGGAATAATATTCGTCTGCTACGCCACGCGGGCTATAGCACTCGAACTAGTACCAGATGCTTCAGCAGCAGCGTTTCTCAACGAATTGCGGCGCTTTATTGCGCGCCGAGGTGAACCGAAGAAGATCTCCTCGGACAACGGAACCAACTTCGTCGGTGCTGAACATGAACTAGAAGGAGCACAACAGGCCTTTGTCAAGGGGGCGGTAGAGAAGACCCAAGAACTGGGAATCGAGTGGTCGTTTCACACACCCTATGCCCCTCATATGTCCGGTGTTTGGGAGGCTATGGTGGGCGTGGTGAAACGCCACATTCAGGCCATTACACACGGACACGTAGTGACAGAAGATGCGATGAGAACCATCTTCACCGAGGTCGAAACCATTGTTAACGGACGACCCCTGGTGGCTACCACCGATGACCCGAAGTCACTGGAGGCCCTCACGCCAAACCACTTGTTGGGCGTAGGCCCAGTAACTGTCCGAGACCCGTTGGGAGAGATCGGCGAGGGAGACTTACGTAACCCATATATCGTCGCTCAGCGGTGTAAGAACGAGTATTGGAACCGTTGGGTACGAGAGTACCTACCCACGTTAAGACAGAGGAGAAAGTGGAACAAAGAGTACCGCGATCTACAGTTGGGAGACCTTGTCATCGTGACCGATGACACATTACAGAAGGGAGACTGGGACATGGCTTGTGTGGTTAGGACCCACGACAGCGAGGATGGTCACGTTCGCACCGTGAGTCTACGGAAGGCTTCAGGGAAGGTTTACCGTCGACCAGTCAACAAGTGTTGCCTCCTTGAGGCAGCACACTAACCTTAATAACGTGACTTTAGTCGCGACGGCCCGACTATAAATACGTGGCGCCAGGCGATTCGCAGTAATACCAGTGAAGTAATAAACTGATGATACCTTATTTACCTTTAGTGTGTTTATAATATTATTTTATATCAAATTGGCCTAGTTGGCTTACTTACTACAGCTGTAAGATTTATATGTAAATGATTTATTGATTACCGTGCAATCACACGAATTTGTAATTTCGATAATAATAATAATAGATAGCACACAGTACCATTCATAATTACGTAATATCCTAAAATACTAAATGTAACTTAGACAGTTTGTAGTGTAGGGGGAATTCGTGGTACAACACACTTATTACAAAGGTTCAACTCTCAACCTTTTACTAGCTAACTGTAATAACAATTAATCTACAATTGAGACCTTGTTCTTATTTAAGACAATATATCCATTAATTATACGATACTAGTATACGTGGAAGATACTGCCGTGACCAAGGCTACCGAGAGTATACGGCTGGCAACCTCAAAATCGAGCAACCCAGCAAACTCTAAATTCCGTTGCCTCTTCTGGCATTTAGTGCGCGGGTAGCGTCATGTCGGACGACAGCGGCACGTACACCTTCTGGGCCGGAACGAGATCTTTCTGGCGCCTATCCATGGACCAACAGGGATATAAGCTGCAGACGTCGCTTATGCACAGGTTCGACAGACTGAGGACCACTACACCGGGACCTACTACCTCGAACACGTGGTAAAATACCACAGGGAGGTGGAGGACCAGAAAGAGGAGGACATCAATAGCCGTAAAAGACGGCGAATCAAGTAGGACTGCACGTTACGAGAGCACAGACTGCACCTTACGGGAGATTTAACTGCATTTTTACGAGAGTTATTTGACTGCACCTTACGGGAGATTTAACTGTATTTTTACGAGAGTTATTTGACTGCACCTTACGGGAGATTTAACTGTATTTTACAAGAGTTATTTGACTGCACCTTACGGGAGATTTAACTGTATTTTACGAGAGTTATTTGACTGCACCTTACGAGAGAACCGCGACTATACGTCACGCTGTACATATTTACAAGCCACACCTTGCAATGCCCGATGCAATACTTGCATTTCTTGTTCCATTTGATCCATGTAGGTACGCACCACCGAATGATTACAATGTTTATGCAGTAAACCGTCTATAAGTATCCACCACTGGCTGTCTCGGGGAGCTCACGGGGGGGGGGGGGGGGGGGGAGGGGTGTGCGAGTGTGTATGCGTTATCACGGGTGGATAGTTCAACACAGTTTACAGAGTGGTGTGATTTGGTTAACTTAGTATTTAGAGTGTATGTGTGTACGTACGTGTGTATGAAAGTTACGTATAACAGTCACACAGCAGTGGGTGAAGCAGAAGATGCCGCCCACGAGTGGGGTTCGTCGCTGTGGACGCTCCCATTCACAACTTACGGTACCGAACAAGTAGGTACCACCAATGGGGCCCACCTACCTTATCACAGGTACGTGCGCACATTGGGGGTGGCCCGATACGGACGGCCACAACAGTTTGAGGTTGTTTGGAATGTGATAGCACCGTGTGCAGTGATTGAGACAGGAATGAGAATGTAAGTTGGAAGTTAACGAATGACACAGAGTAGTTGGTTGGAGCGCAGCTGGGCGGATGGGTAGTACCCTGGGTTGGCCAGGATGCAGGGGGTCGAGCCCACACTTGGGGTAACCGATAGCGCGTTCGGAGAGATTATAAATATTTAAATGGGTGCCCAAAAGATCGTAAAAAACGTCAGAGAGCGTAGCGATGTGGTGTCCATGGGTGTGCCCCATCACCAATAAGTGGTGCAAGGGTCACCCAAAGTACATACGAGTGAATGAGTGTGTGTGCGTGGCACAACGAGCACAATGTGTTTTTTAATTAATTTATTTACATTATTTCGTATCATGAATCCTTTATGGTGTGATACCATCGCCTATATCCGAGAGTGGATGGCACTGAACAGCGCGTTACGGGGCTTAAACCGTTTCACGATATCAACACCCAAATGGGTGTTGATGTCAATCGTCTGTAGGGTCAGCGGAAACTCGTCTAGTGTGCTGACTCACGGCGAATTGGTAGAGGGACTATCAACTCCCGTTTTTTAAAACCATACTCCGGGTCAACAGTACCCACCATTATTTTTTTTATTCATTTTCTACCACAATTTTTTTACCGACAACCGACGGATTGTTTAGGAGTCGCCTACCTTTCCTGATGTTCACAGGGTGTCTTCTGGCTCGTGCCTTTAGATATGGGAGTGTAAATCATTTACACTCCCAAGGGGGAGTGTGTCCGACAACCGGAACCTTACCCTTCCCAAACCCACACAGATATTATACTAGTACCACGGGTTTCCCACCCAAGCCTAATGTTTGTACTGTAGGGGTAATTACTGTACCGTTTGTACTGTAGGTGTAGGTAAACTAGTTACAGGGCACACGGGGGGGGGGGGGGGGGGGACTGGGCTGCAGTGATTTCCAGGAATATTAGTATTAGGTTACTACGTACGCCTTCCACCAAGTCAACTCTCAAGGTATCAATACACACATGGGGCTAGGTGGATTAAAAACGAGGTATACAAAGAGCACGTGATCTGGGATAGGCTGGCTGCCTGGCCGCACCTGTGGCAAGACATAGGTAGCAGTGAGATGGGATATTGGCCTTGCCGGCTGGAGGCAGGGACAGGAATGTGCAATTAGACGGTCAATACGTACTACATTATGTACTAGTTTATTGTTATATTGGGGGGGTTTCAGTAGGTTTTAGTTTTAGGTAGTAGGATTATGTACTTAATTAGGGTTTTTGCTACGTATGGGTGCCAGGCTGGGGTCTTAAACCCCCATTCTGGCTCATTACTAGGGAATATTCATCCGCGCTACCAGGGTACATTATACACAGACTAGCAATATTGGTTCAGTTGGTTTGGTGACAGAGTGGAAGGTGATATTGTTGTTTTATGGCACATAGTTCTTTAGTAGTACAGATTCCTTATTCATTTTACGTATTCACTTATATTATTGCCTTATTTACTTATGCATATCTGATTTATTGTTTGTTATCTGTTTACATTCTGTATTACTATGGTGCTGTGTAGGGATCGGCCTGCACAGACACCACACTGGAGCGTTTAGTTATCAGTTTCCTTTCCACCGGACGGGCGGGTTACCTGATTTGGGCGGTCCAGTGGGGAACTCATCATTACATGATATTTACGCCACTACACCAACCCAGTCTTCAGGTCGTTGGCAAGGCCATCTAAACAACTTCTTCATCTAAACAGCTTCCGACAGTCCGATGTATCTGGACCCGAGCAGCCGAGTGGCATCAAGATGCGATTAACTGAGGAATAAATACTACGGAATTGCTTGCTTGTCATTAAGATTCTATTTACTACACTGGGAATACGGCGGTCGGTCGGATCGTAATGCGGGCCACTGCCAAGTTCCTCATGCCTCACTCAGGCCACCCACCTTCTGACCTTGGAGTGCGGTAGGAAGAGTCCGACTTACGTCGACGACTGGACGAATCGACAAGGATTGCGATTTGGGTTTAGCGGCGGACCGGACAGCCGGATCCTGGGATCGCCTGGGGGAAATTGTTGAAAGTCGGTCAGACGTGTATCGTACCGGATTACGTTCTCTGCCACGCGAAAGTGTGAGGCGAATTTGTTGTCGAATTGGGTCGGAAGCTGCGGGAATTCTACTGTTCTACGGGAATAAACCGCAGCTGTATGGTGACTACGGAAGGATACTGGGATGAGCAGGTATTTCGATCGAGTTTCTCGTATTCTCAATATGTCCTATAAACCACATGGCTTCGCATATTGAACGTGTGATTGAAAATAAGTTTGTGCTACCCTTCCGCCCCTTGGGTGGTAGATGTCGCGGTTATGTATTGGTTGGTAGGAAGGGGGGGGGGGGGCAGATTAAAAGGGCTGAACACGTACTGTCCTGTCCCCCTTTCTTTGATTGATTGTCGGTATGATTAAATTTCTCAAATAATGATTTTGTGATACAGTCGCTCAATTTTAATTTGTATCTCATAACTGGGCCTCGTCCTGCACGAATGCCCCACGAACGTGTACTGACTAACTTGTACTATACTGGACTATCCTGGACTATACTATTGTATAGGATAAACTCCTTCCAACATAACCTGCTCCTTTCCCTTAATTAACCAACTTGTAAAGGAAAAAGTAAGTTTTACACGTGCAGTCTGGCGAAATTGTCGTGACATTATAATTTATTTTTTATTTTTGTATTATTGTATTTATTATTAATTAATGTTTATTGTTCCTCATTAACATTTGTGTCCTTTATTAATAATGTACTAAAAATGCTAAACTCCTTTGTTATGTTTTATTTTCAGAAGTTGTAACATGTTTTTTAAAATCAGTCGATTACGTGAAAAAAATTCGAGCAGAATTTTGATCGTAACTTTGTGACCGCTATTTTTCAAAATAAAAAAAAAAATTTTTTAAAAAAGCACTGTTTTTTTCATAAAAAAAAGTTATATATACCAGATGAACAATAAATTACAAAACTAAAAACTGCTCTACTTTTATTATTGCGCACACTACTAGCTTTCATTTGATACCAAAAACTTAAAAATATGTTGAAAAATGGCGGAGTAATATTTTAAAAATGAAAAATGACATTCTGAGATAATTGCTTTTGTTTGAACCTTCCCGCGCAAAATATGTGATATTATGTAAGAATGTTATTAATATATCTAATGTTTTAATAGTTAATGTCTAATGTCTAATGTTATTAATATTAATATATCTATCAACAAGATAACAAGAAGCACAAAACCATGCTAAAATTTTTGCTGTGGGGTTTTTCCTGGTTGCTGATTTCATTTACGAGGTCTGTTTTCACTTTTATTGGAATTTAGCTATCGGGGTTTCCCTGGGCGCAGAATTTATTTCGAGTATTAGTTTTAACTTCTTTTGATGACATACAAATTGTCTGTTTGGCTGTCATGCTCTCGGTTATATTTTGACGGACAGACTGACAGGCAAACTAAGACAGAACCTTCGAGGCCAAATTTGAATAGTGACAACGGAAATGGAGTCACCAACCAAGAAAACCCATATAAGATATTTTTTAGACAGATACTATGCTTTCTATTGTTTTAGAGACATAGGCCTATTCGTGTGACATATCTCGAAAAGTAAAGTAAAAGTAAAGTAAAAGTAAATTTTCTTCGGCCGCTAGGCCAGGGATTACGCACTAAGTCTGACGACTTATTTCCAGTGCGGTCCCCCCAGAACTTTACTTCCCAGAGGAAACTCCAGTACTCATTTAGCTACCACTTAAGGATGCAAGGCAGAGATGCGCCCTGGCTGGTCCCTTTAAAGCATTCGTGCCGAAACGAAAACTGCCCTGGCCCATGTGAGGATCGAACCACGACCTACAGGAGATGTGAATTCAATGCAACCACTACACCAAGGTGGAACCTAAGTAAAAGTAAAAGAGATCTTATCTTGCTAAACGGTTTTCAAATGTGGAATCTTGATAAAAATCTGCGCTAATTGAAATATAAGAAAATTTATATATTAATTTTCTATATTGATGATATTTCTGTGAGTAAAAAAAAACTCTGTAGGGTAATAAATAGCAGAGATAGTTTAGTTGGAAGTTTACGCACAATATTTGCACTTTTTGAAATATTTTCGGAATATTCGCATAAGTTTAGCACAATCGCGTTCATACGTTCACACTCGCGTTCATGCGTTCACACTCGCGTTCATGCGTTCGCGTTCATGCCTTCACTTCATCAAATAGACAATTTAATTACCTTTTGTTTTGAATGATATTTTTTTTTTTCAGATCAAACGGCCTAATAGATCCGAAGTTAGTTGATGTCCCTAAGGTCCAGCAGTAAATATAGGGACAGGATAATAAACGACAAAATTGGTTAAGGTTAGCTCTTTCAGATATTTCGCCCTCTAGAGGGAGACTGGAAAACTGTAGATTTTTGTGTAAAAATTTTCCAAAATTAATTAAAAATTTTAAAAATTAAAATAAATACAACTGATATTTCTATATTTTTGCCAGTAAATTATATAGAGTTTCAGTACATAACAAAACAATTAAAGAATACTGTATTGGGATATTCTCGACGATCCAAAGTAATTCAATAAATCAAATAGGTACACTAATTGTATTCTGCTATACACCTTTCTTGGACCAAGCTAAATGTAATTGTTTCGAATAATTTAGACTGCACAGATGAGAAAGCGAGCATACAATAAAGAAACTAAAGATTATAAGATCGATGTATTGCAGTGTTTGTTTGCTTCCGAGATGAGACGTGATAAATCCAGAACCAGCCAGAACGTAAAAAATCGCACAACCGGAAGATAAACAACATAATACTAATTGACCGCACCAATACAATGTCATAAGTGTTCGATTATTGCGTTGTAATGCTCCGTAACCAAATATACAAACCGGTACGAGACCTGCTTCCCACGTAAACAAACTTCCTTTAAGAATAAAACTCGTCTTGATAAAACTCGAAGTTTTATAGGCCATACCGCTGACACTGAAAAGCAAAGCCAGCAGCCATAGGAGTAATTCAACAGCAGAGGTTTTCTTTAATCGGACCTTTAGGACAGCGCTTTTCTTGTATTGGTCGCCTATTTTCTCTCGGTGGAAATAATCATGACCATCAGTCCCAATGCTGCGTGATCCCGATGAGGCCATAACATATAACAATTGTTTTTAATTGTGTTTAACTGTCTACGACGGTAGTTAGTACAATCTGACAGTAGTAGCATGGCAGTAAGAACCGTTAATGGTAGGCCTAACGTACGTTCCAAAAAGCGGAAACACCTAGTTTTAAGGCCGGAAATATCTAGAAACACCTAGATAGATTTATCAAGAAAGAGGAAGAAAACAATGGTTGGCCATTATTTCTTCGGCGAAAATTCAAAATTAAACGTCATGATCAACTACCGGTACATATGTCCGTTGCTATGCCTGCTATGCAAATCCTAGCGGGAGATTCAAATTGCAGAATTGATAACAATTCAGCCAGTAATTCAGTGAATGCACTGTTTTGAACCGGTACTAGACTACCCCTAGACTATACTCTACTCATATGAACGATTCCAACTAAACTGCGATCTTCACGATGGATATGGTGTTGCATTTTGCATTCAAGGCGAAAAATGCTCGGTTGAACATAAACATTCACATGGAGTAAAAATTAACCCGGAATGGGAGACTGAGTCAAATAAACTCGGAACGAGGGAATTTCCGGTTTGGGGGGCGCTGAAACGCTAAAAAAACGCATGTGTCTAAATCTAAAACACTTGTCTGGTGGGAAAACACTTAGAAAGTTTTTCTCAAATTTCCCGGTTTCCTGGGGAAAACACCGGGAAAAAATACGGGAAAATATTCATTACAGTACATTATAGTAATAACTGCATCGTAATCGTAACGCTATGTACCGGTATAAAAAGACTCTGAAATTTTTCACAAATTTCCCGGTCTCCTTGGGGAAATAGCGGGAAAAAAGACGGGAAAAATTTTCCCAAAAATTGTAAATTAGATAAACATGGTTTTCTCAATCAATATTTGTATTATACATAGCATAATCCAGTAATCTGAGTATAATAATAGAAATACCGGTACGAGTATGAAACAATACCAAGCATGCAAATTAATTTCACCATTTTTTTTAGGGAAAGGGGCAGGTTACATAGGCAGGCTTTTCTAACCAAAACAATAAACAGCCACTTTACCAATTGTGGGAAAGGAGCTGGTTGCAGAGGCGGGCTTTTCTAACCAAAACAATAAACAATCACTTTACCAAACCCCAAAACAATAAACAGCCACTTTACCAATTGAGGGAAAGGAGCTGGTTAACAGATGCGGGCTTTTCTAACCAAAACAATAAACGATCACTTTAATTGAGCGAAACCATATGGTCAGACAGTCGGTAGAAAAAAGGTTAATGAAAAAAATTGTAAAAAGCGTTTCATAAAATACAAGCGGTAGGCCTACCGTATATATATATAAATATATAGGCCCTATAAGCAGATAAGTGTTTTTTTAAGCTGTTAAGGGACTTTCAGACACAGGGCTGGCAAAAACCTTAGGTCAGTCAGTGATCTATGCCAAAATTGGCAGTTTTCAAAAATTGAAGTTTTTATTCCAATTTCGGCATTAATTCCAAAATTGAAAGTATAAACGAACTTAGATCCTGCAGGGCCTGACTTTGACAGTTTGAGGAACTTAGATCTTTGTGAGCCTGGGTCCTATATATGCGAACCCGAACATAGATCCTATATCTGGGTGAACTTAGATCCTACCCGGCGCCGGCAGTCCAGGGGAACTTAGATCCTAACTACTGAACTAGGCAGCTATGTTAACTTAGATCAGTAGATCCTAACTAGGTGAACTTAGATCCCAATTTCTACAAATTCCTTAGCACACGCTAGACCGCTAGAGGAGAAGCGAACTTATATCCCACATCATGATGTCATGTTCATGTAGTGCGTTGACCGCGTTCAATTGATATTATAGTATTGTACTATGTTACATTAAGCATATAAAAGTACTTATAATGATCTAATGCAAATAAGTCTTACACTCAGAGTAGTTGCGATTAGTTACTCACTCACCAACAAACTATACTTTGCAAATTAATAGCTAATACTTATTAATACTTATACTAAAGCGGTTACTTATGCATTAGACAGGTACCGGTAGATGTGTGGCACAAAGTCGGCATTTAATAAAGCAAAAGGCACTGGTAATGAAGGACCGCGTCCAGCTGTCTGGAAGTACTAACAACAACAACTGGAACAGAGTCTTCTTCAAGCTAAGCAGGTGATGCTGATAGCGAAATGTTAAAAAAATGTCAGAATGTATAGAAACACAAACAGAGACAAAGTATTGAAATTGATAACCGGAACGTTATCAAATCTTACATTGTTGTATGGCCCATGGCGTTTCTTAGGTAGTTAAGAAGATATCATATCAAGGTTAACATTAAGGTATTCGGATATTGGATAATACTGTAATAGTACAAGTACACTGTGACTGTAGACTATACACACACATGCAACTCACTAGACTCAGACTGCTAGAATGTCAAATGTCAGAATGTCATTTCACAGCATGACACTGACACATTTACAACAAAAGTTTGGTAATATGCCTGCAACTCATCAACTACAACCACTCTCTCTGCCATTCTGCAGCTGCTCTTCCTATATCAGAATAAAAATGCCAAAAACGGCAGGTCAAAAACTTCCAATTTTGGAACTAGAGGATACAGTATCAAAATTTTAATCATAAAAAACCAAAAGCATGGTATGGTGGCCCAGAAGGGACAACTTAAAAAATATTTCATTTCGAGTTAAAAAAAAACGACAAAAACAAATTAATTCATGAATTCTTGTTTTTGTCGTTTTTTTTTTTTTACCACAAATAAAAAAAACGACAAAAACGAATTATTCATGAATTTCTTGTTTTTGTCGTTTTTTTTTATTTCACCACAAATAAAAAAAAACGACAAAAACGAATTATTCATGAATTTACGGTGGTGATTTGCGGCCTTTTCCCTTTTACCTTAATTAAAAAATTTTACTCTTTACCTTACAAATAATTTTACTCTTTCTTTACCTTTTTTTCCGTTTTCGTTCATCCAAGAGGTAGGCCTAGGCTTAGGCCTAGACTGTAATTATAGGCCTGATGGTTAACCTACTGTAATTATAGGCCTTCTGGTTATGTAATTATAGGCCTGCTGTGTAGGCTGGACCTCGAGATAAAATGGCCCATGGTGGTAATAATTCAGGAAAAAGCAGAAAAAAATTACTTGAAAGCTTGCGTCATAACATAAACGATCAGCTTGAGGATATCGCTACAAGTTCTACCAGTACAGGGAGTAGGCCTACTTCAGGTTTAGCAGCAGGTGCTGTTGTGAAGAAACGACGTCCTTATAGTGGGCGACTACGAAAGTTGTCAGAGTTTAATTTTGTAACATTTGTCTTCAAAATACAACTGGTCCGAAATGGGCGATTGAAATTAATTAGTAAGCCCCTCGGAGAGAGTACGGGTCTGCGAGTTCAGGTGTCAATGAATGCGCCAATTTCTCGTGTTGTAAGATAAGTTACAGATATTGTATTTAGTGGCGATGATTCGGTTAATTTGCATCTTAAAAGTTTGAGGCATCCAAGTAAGAAAACTAATTACACCTGGTCTCTAGAAAATCTCCTTGGAGAAAATTTATCAAGCTTTGTTAGCCTACGCGATTATTGCGTTCAACGTTGTGTACCATCTTGGAAGATTAAACCAATCTTAGTTGGAAGGATTTACCCATCGGAATTGGTAGAAAATTATGAGGAAGCTGCTGTAGAAGATAATGCTATTGCCACTGTTTCCAGTACTGGTAGCGGTTCTATTGATTTATTGTGGGCTGAAAATGAAAGAGAAATAGGTCACTCCGAATCTGAAGATGAGGAATCAGTGTCACACATTATTGAGGCAGCTAATGATTTTGAATTGATGGATCAAGGTGTTTCGAGTGCTCGACGAAGTTCTCGCATAACCCAGAGGATCATTTGTGAAGTTTGCCATCATTCCCGTTTAGCAACGGAAGTTGATTGTTTCAACTGTCAGGTAATTTCTGATGTATTTGAGTCAGAGCAAGTTGATTTGATGAAGACTACTCACTGTAATGATGATCTGTTATTGTCATCGGCCAATGATATAGAAGATGTTGAGGTTGATAGAGCTGAGGTTGCTTCCCTTCGGGCTGCTTATTTTGAACAATTACCCTTGACTTCGACTAGTTCGACCACCAATATGAGTACCCTCCTTACTAGCCCTAGTGCGTTATGCAATGACTCACCCCAATTAAGGTCTCAGGATAGCATTGGTGAAGTTGATGTGTTTCTTGTTCATGAGACAGGTCAAATTGTTCCTTGCACCGAAACTAAAGATGTCATAGATATTGCAAAGTCTTGCCACTCAATTGGAGATGCATTTGAAGTTTTAAAATCGCCATTTAGCAGCAAGCAATTAACTCGCTTTGAAATTCCCCGTTCCCAGCTTGTTGACTGTCTCTATGAAATTATTGAAGAAGATGGAATTCAGAGTCCTTTTGTCAATGCAAAATTTATAGGAGAAGACACTGTTGACACCGGCGGACCCATGAGGGAAATGTTTTCACTCTTTTTTCTTCAAGATCGCGGTGAGCTATTTCGTGGTGCGTATCCGAATATGACATTTCGCCACAACCTGACCGAAAGCAAGAAATTTGAAATCTATGGAAATATGACTGCTCTATCTTTAATTAATGGACTTCCTGGTCCTCATTGCTTAGCTAAATCAGTTGCATCTGCAACTGTTGGTGTTCAATTCAAAGCCTTGCTCGAAGAAATACCAGCTTGTGATGAAAAGGTTAAGATTATATAAATATTTAATTCTGATGATACTGATTCGTTCAACAAAGCAATTACTAATTGCTTCGAACGTTTTGATATGGGATTTGTTAAAGCCAACATTACTCATGACCAAAAGGATTTAGTAATTGAAACTCTAGCTAAGCATCTTGTGGTTAGTTGTGTTTCTGAGGAAATTTCGCACTTTAAGAGAGGACTTCAGTTGTTCGGAGTTTTGGACGTTTTGGAACACTATCAAGAATTTAAATGTCTAACTGAAAGTAAAGTTTCTGCAGGCGATGTCAAATCTGCATTTTTGCCAGTTTATACATCCCCTCATGGGTCAACGGAACATGATATAGAATGTCAGCTCAAGTACAAGTTTGACAGATTTCTTGCTAAGATTGAGAAAAAAATGACTCATCAATTTCCTCTTACTCATCGTTGGAAGTTGACATACCGCGTAATATGAGGGTCAATCTAGGCGATGTGTTGCAATTTGGAAGCGGAAGTAGATACCCTGACTTTAAAGGCGAATTGTGTTTCGAACATAGCTATGGTTCGCAGAGGAGATTACGTTCCAATACATGTTCATACACAATAACCTTTCCCATGAATGACCAATATGTTAAATCAACGTCAGAAGAGTTCTACCAGAGAGTTAGTGAGGACATTCTTAATACTATTGGATTTGGACTACCTTGATTTACATTTACATTAGATAAAACTCATACTCATCATCTCTATAATGACTTCGAATTGTTACGAAAGTTATCTTTGATTTTAAATGTTAAAACTCATATTCATTGTCATGTTTATAATGACTACGAATTGTTACGAAAGTTATGTTTGATTTTAATTGTTAAGGTTGTTTATCTGTGATATGTTTCACAATGAAAACGTTTTGTATCTTATAGTTCCTCCTTTCATATCCTTAAGGGGGGGGGGGGGGGGGGGGGGGGTTGACTAATTAACCAAAAATGTTCGTTCCCTTATTTAGGAGACCAGGATACCCCCCATAACTAAACTACTATCTAGTTGGAATGCTTTTTTTATATTTTGACAGACAGATAGACGGACAAACAGACAGACCGACAATCAGACATAACAGACTTCACTAAAAATTAAAACTGACTTCGGAAATGAAATCAGCGATCAAAAAACCACAACAAAGAAGTTTTAGCTAGGTGGTATGATGTCCTTATATTTTTTATATTTTTTACAGACAGACAGACCTAGATAAATAATAGTTTTTGTTAAAAGTGAAAACTGACGTTTGGATGAAATCAGCGACCAGGAACACTCTCGTAACATTTGATAATGAAAGCCTAGTTTTCAATGTGTTGACCTGTTGAGCCTTTAAGAAAACCGTATATTGTACCCCCACCAAATCGATGAGTACATACAGTAAAGTGTTGTCAGATAACTCAAACTGTTTTTTTTTTACAATTAATAAAAACTAAAAAATTAAAATAGTTATTATTCATTTGTTAAGAATTCAATATAAACAAAACTTGTATTGCAAAATTATACATGATACTATTGTTAGTTGTAGTCTTGTTCTAATCGATCAATAAGGTACACCAATGTATCAGCACAATCTGAGAGTGATTCACACATTTCAGGACATTTAGTATCCGGTGAATCATTCAAGTAGTCAGTACCCAACTCACAGATGCTTGGGAGGCAGTGTGGATTCTTCTTGGAGAAGTACTTCATAAGATCAAGCTGATCAATGTGTTCCGGGTGTAGGAAATTCGGCTTATCCAAGAATAAGATATCTGGTTTACCAGCTTTCACTAGCAAGCCTGATTTCCGTAAATGATGAGAATTCCACATTTCTCTTATTGAATTCAGCAACCGTTGCAATAGATCCATATACACATACCGGATCAGTTCTATATGGATCCGATTAGAAGTAGTGATGACACTATAACCATCCAACTGAGCGAAGTGTTCAATCCAATGTTGTAAGCCAAGTTTTGGAAATTGGCTCCACCACGCCTCAATCCTCCGATTTCGAGAACTTTTACCGTACATATAGGTTGTGTTATGTTCTGCCCGCGTGTCATCATCAAAAGCTCGCAAATACCGTTGAATAACTTTTATATTAACATTTTCCGTTCCACAGTCGGAACGAATCAAATGAGGAAGACCTCCAAAATTTTTCACAGCATCAATAAAATAATGTCCGATTACGAATGGATCATTGTTGGTAGAGATGCACTGCAGCCACAGTAGTTTGCGGCTATAACCATCAATGCATCCGTGAAGGGCGAGTCCATAGTTTTTCAACTTATCCCACCCGTCCACATGGTGAATATAGTTTGGTCCTAATGCGTAATAACTGCGACGTACTACTTTGTTCCCAATGCGATCGGCAACAAGTTGCGGATTTAACGTTTTTTGTATGAGTGCTACTAATTCTTCACGTGCAAATAAACCATACTTTCGAAGTAGAATCCTCTTCATTTGGCGGTAACCACACGACGGCTCTCGAGAAATGGCATTTATGATCAGGTTAACATTGTCAACATCACACCTCTTCTTCAAATTTATGTCAAACAATAGGCGACGGACAGTTCGCGATGAAATCCGAATTAAATGTCTCTCATTGAGCAATCTACTGATTTCTAAGTGAGTATACCCTAAAGAATAGTAATCCGTTAATGTCTCGTTTAAATGTAGCATACTCATGGTCATACAATATGTCTCACAATGCTATACACAGTTCAGTTCAATCTGTTCACAGTAAAGTTGACACCATTTCAGTTCCGAAAGAGTTCAAAGGTCAATAACGGGTATCGTACAATATATGTAGGCTAGGTGAATTCCACTACCAGTACTTAGCGGGTTCGATCCGATTCGTACGTTCGATTCGCAACAGTTAAGGCCAATTCTGCTTGTTGAAAAGAGTAAAATTATTGAAAAAGGTAAAGAGTAAAATTATTAAAAAAGGTAAAGAGTAAAATTATTAAAAAAGGTAAAGAGTAAAATTATTGAAAAAGGTAGAGTAAAATTATTGAAAAAGGTAAAGAGTAAAATTATTTGGAAGGTAAAGAGTAAAATTATTTGGAAGGTAAAGAGTAAAATTATTTGGAAGGTAAAGAGTAAAATTATTGAAAAAGGTAAAGAGTAAAATTATTTGGAAGGTAAAGAGTAAAATTATTTGTAAGGTAAAGAGTAAAATTATTTAATTAAGGTAAAAGGGAAGAGGCCGCAAATCACCACCGTATGAATTTCTTGTTTTTGTCATTTTTTTTATTTCACCACAAATAAAAAAAAACGACAAAAACGAATTATTCATGAATTTCTTGTTTTTGTCGTTTTTTTTATTTGTGGTAAAATAAAAAAAACGACAAAAACTAATTAATTCATGAATTCTTGTTTTTGTCGTTTTTTTTTTATTTTACCACAAATAAAAAAAACGACAAAAACAAGAAATTCATGAATAATTCATTTTTGTCGTTTTTTTTTATTTGTGGTGAAATAAAAAAAACGACAAAAACAAGAACCCTCTCGCGCCTACATGCTTGTTTTGGTAAATCCAGAAATGGATATCTTAATTTCGGCGTATTATTACCTACGTTTTACTGTTAGAGATACAAGGGTGCTATTGAAATCGCAACATGGAATAACTATTAGCGATAGGACAATTAGACGACGTAGAGCTGATTTAAACTTTAGAAGCCATTGTTACGAGCAGTCACTTCCTCGTGTATTACGTGCGTTAGAATCAGAACTTGTTGAATTTTCTGCAATTAATTGTGAGTATCGGACGATTCATCGACGCTTATGGAGTCGGCACTTTATAAACCTTCGGCGAGAAACTGTAAGAATACTTCTTAACACATTGATCCGGCTGGTGTTAATGCTCGTTTACGGCAAACTCTACTACGTCGCTCACGTTATGGATCGGCGGGTCCAAACTTTTGCCTCCATATAGATGGATAAGATAAACTTAAGCCACTTGGCTTTCCTATCCATGGTGGGATTGATGGGTTTTCAAGGAAGGTAATGTGGTTGAAAGTTCTCCCAAGCAATAATAACCCACGGATTGTAGTTAGAGCATATTTTGAATTGTTGGCTCAAATATCCGCTCAGCCTGTTTTAATTCGAACAGATGGTGGAACATAGAATACTCTAATTCAACAATGTCATAGGGTTCTACGCAGTGAGTGCGGTGATTCGCATGCTAACCAACCCAATAATCAAGGGAAGTTCTGTCCATAATACATTGAACGCTTTTGGCGCGATCTTCGACGTAATGTTATATATTCAGTATTGGATTGATAAACTATCTGATATGGTAATTACAGGAGAATATATACCGACAGACTCAATCGATCTTCAGATAGCACGATACTCTTTCTTTACACTCATTCAAGCACAATTAGATACTTTTATTCAAGATTGGAACACACACAGGATGCGCAAGAATTCTAAGATAAACTATATCGGTGGCATCCCAGATATATTGTATAATGCGCCAGGGGAGTATGATAAGCAAGACTGCGCCTTACTGTTAAAGTTTTAATACTACTGTATTAAGGTGTAATTATATATCATATATCGTTGTATTTGTTACCCCCCCATAATAACCCCCCCCCCCCCCCCCCCCCCATAAGAACATAAAAAAAGATTTTGATTGATTTGAAATGATTTTTTTTTATTAAAAAAGTTAACACAATTACAATTATTAACAAAGCATGAAACAATCAAGAAATATTTAAAACCATTAAAAGAGATATAATGCACAATTAACACATTTAGTGCACTAACTACTGAAATACGAACTAAACAATATTGAAAGACAGATTTTCAGGATTCGCAAGTATGGCTTCAAATTCCTGACGTAGATGACGGTAGAGCCGGTAAGTAGATGGAAGCTCGAGTGTTGGGCCACAGGTGTGAGCTATTGGTCTTCTAGACAGGCCTTCTAGCTTGACAAATGTAATGGCAATAGAGGTAACATTAATAATATCGGATCCACTTAAAAAGCGAAGAAGTTTCTTTAAACCTGATTCATCTTGAGCCCTTATGAATTGCAATAGGAATTTAAATGATCTATTTTCACCTTCGGAATCGGGAATAACCGAAGAGAAAAACTGCAGCACAGCCGAAACCGTCGGTTTCTTTGAGGAATATAGCGATAGAATCGAATCAATGGTTAGGGAGTTTCGTAAGAAAGCAAGTTTGCGCTATTGTAGCCATGTTATCAAGTGCGTAATTAGCTTCTTGAATGAGTTGTTTGTATGCTGTAGGAATTATAACAGATTTCCACTGATGGTCGGGAGGCAAGACACTGTGATATCCAAATCTATCCACGATATCCAGTAGGTCATCTTTATCTGCATCAGAAATTCCTTCAGCACCGGCCGCCCATCTTCGAATAACATCAGCATCCGACGGGGATAGATACCTATAACTGTATAAAAGGACTCTAAAGCAATCGTTGAACCCCTTTACTAGAATTCTACCAACACTTTGCCAGTCATCAGCTTGAAATTCAGGACAGAGAGCTGGAACACGTATGATTCACCTTCGGCTGCCTGATCGAAAAATTCACTCCAGAAAGCAGTGTACGCCTCACGAGATATACCATCCAAATCGGCACCTTACAAGTAGTTTGCTGGGCTCTCTTCTTCTAGTTCTAGGGACTCATCATAACCGAATCTCGCTGGTGGTCATACACAATCACGGGGCCGTAGCTGCATATAATCATTTTTAGTGATGCAGGCAATTTCAGTGATAGAGTTTCGGAAACTCCCGGCACCATACAAGAAAAAGGACAGGATTCTTCAAAAATATTATCACCACTTGACGAATCGTCAGACATGGAGATCAAGAACACCGCCTCTACCATAAGCAAGGATATAGGTCTACATGAATTATTAGGCCTATGGCTGTGCTCTATGATGGTGGTATACGGGAATAAATGGGGGGTAAAAAAAAACATCAGTGGGCCTATAGCACTTGCAGGCGGAGCGAAAAATTTGGTAATTCAATCGGCCACACCTCCTATCACTGTATCAGCCTATGCAACAGAGAGAGAGAGAGAGAGAGTCAACAGGCTGATAGGTGTCGTGAGACAACAGCAGCAAGTACTGCACTACCTGGACCGCTAAAGTACAGAAAGTACTGATAAATTACTGGGGCAGCGCAGCACACTTGGACAGTTTAAATTTCCCTCTGAAAACTTTTTGGGCTTTTCCCATTGCATTTGTAGTGAAATAAAAAAACGACAGAAACAAGAATTTAATGGATAATTCGTTTTTGTCGTTTTTATTATTTGTAGTAAAATAAAAAAAACGACAAAAACAAGAAATTCATGAATAATTCGTTTTTGTCGTTTTTTTATTTGTGGTAAAATAAAAAAAAACGACAAAAACAAGAATTCATGAATAATTTGTTTTTGTCGTTTTTTTTATTTGAGGTAAAATAAAAAAAAACGACAAAAACAAGAATTCATGAATAATTTGTTTTTGTCATTTTTTTTTAGGGGCCTACTCGAAATGAAATATTTTTTAAGTTGTCCCTTCTGGGCCACCATAGCAATAGCATGGTGAATTTTTTTTTATCTCGGTCAAAAGTTTTGAAATGCATTAAAATATAATTTTTTGCAAAATTTAGTTAACCCCAGCTGCCAGCCAATATTGGCTGACCCTGGACATAAAATATATCAAAAATTCCAATTTTGGCATGAAAAATTCCAATTTTGAAAAATGCCAATTTTGGCATAGATCAGTGACTGTCAGTAGGGAACATACCCTTAAATAAGCTCCAAAAGTGGGTTCTTATTTAAGGAAAATGGCTCTTATTTAGGGGTTTTTGGGCCTTTTTTGGATATTTTTTCGACATAATATGCAAGAACTTGTTTCAGGTAAAAATACCGCATAATTTTATTTCACAATATAAAAGTTGGGTCTTTCTTGAACATAATGCAAAAAACCAGAAAACATTTCACCGTCCGTTTTTTTTTCTACAAGCGTTTTAAAATTGCATCAAAAATACGACCAGTTCCTAAATAAGAGGGATTTTTTAAATTTACCTTATTTAAGACATCGAAATTTTACACATAAATACTAAAAGTCCTTAAATAAGAACTTTTTGACATGGGTTTCATATTTAGGTATACAATTTCATTCCAAAATCTGCATACTCCTTAAATAAATTAAATATTTCTCATTTCTCATATATTAAATTAAATAAATTAAATTAAATATCCTTATATAATGTCTCTTATAACCTCGTCTCCCAGCCCCGTCCTCCTGCCCTTAACTGCTTATGACAGTTATGACCTCGTAACTGCCTAACCTTTACAGGACATTGCAAGGACATCTGAGCTTAATTTGATAGGTGCAAAAATGCAAAACGAGCAACAATGACCAACAATAAGCAACAACGAGCAACAAATGAACAATGAGTAACAAAACAATGAGCAACAACGAGTAACAACGAGCAACAATGAGCAACAACGAGTAACATTGAGCAACAATTAGCAATACTAAAGTACAACAACGAGCAATAATGAGGAACAACGACTGAATGAGCAACAATGAGCAACAACGATTAACAATGAGCAACTACAGAACTACGACTACTACGAGCAACAACGAGCAAAAATGAGCAATAATAAAGTACAACAACGAGCAACAGCGAGAAACAACGAACAACAATGAGCAATAATGAGGAACAACGACTGAACGAGCAACAACGAGCAACAATGAGCAACAACGAGTAACATTGAGAAACAACGAGCAACAATGAGCAATAATAAAGTACAACAACGAGCAACAATGAGGAACAACAACTGAACGAGCAATAATAAAGTACAACAACGAGCAACAATGAGCAACAACGAGTAACAATGAGTAATAATGAGCAACAACGAGCAATAATAAAGTACAACAATGAGAAACAACGACCAATAATTAGGACATGAGGAACAACGAGTAACAATGAGCAACAACGAGTAACATTGAGCAATAATAAAGTATAACAACGAGTAACATTGAGCAACAATGAGAAACACTGAGCAACAATGAGCAATAATAAAGAACAACAACGAGCAACAATGAGCAACAACGAGAAACAACGAGCAATAATGAGCAACAACGACTGAATGAGCAACAACGAGTTATATTGAGCAACAACGAGCAATAATAAAGTACAACAACGACTGAACGAGCAGCAACAAGTAATATTGAGCAACAACGAGCAGCAATGAGGAACAACAATTGAACGAGCAATAATAAAGTACAACAACGAGCAACAAAGAGCAATAATAGAGTACAACGAGCAATAATAAAGTACAACTAACGAGCAACAATGAGCACCAACAAGCAACAATGACCAACAACGAGAAATAATAAAGCACAACGAGCAGCAATGAGCAACAACGAGCAACAAACTGCGTCGAACCGGATTGAATGAGTGGGAGAGCCACGTTCAAGTGAGCGAAACCTTGGCATATGGGTGCTATTAACGAGTTGTCTGTCGTCGTTGTAAATTTTTTATCGCTAATAACTCGGTCATTCCTTGATGAAATTAAACGAAACTTGGTATGTATGTAGTCTGTCAAAAGATTAGAAATAATCTGAAGTTTGGTAAAAAACAAACGTGTTCGCGCTTTTAGACCTTTAGCAGTTTAACCTGCCAAATTTAGGTGTCTTCTAGGTTATAAATCGACTTTAGCCTATGACAAGTATTTGATACACATAAAACTACATTAGCCGAAGCCAGCCTATGCGCAACCATTCACCCACTGGATTTACCCGGGAGACTGGATTCGGAAGCTCTGACCTTATTGCGGTGTAGGCCTACTGTATTATTCGACTGATCGTTAATATATAATCTCTGACAAATATTATTCACTTTCGGGAAATATTAACAGTTCCTTTAGGACGTGGCGCTCTAAGTATGTAAACAGAGTTATGACTTACACTAAACACAACGGGATGGCTAATGATTCACGTATAAAGCGCATTCTTTAGGAGATGCTTTGTTATCTATCACACTCATGCACACTACCGCACAATGCTGCACACCGATCTGCCGACCTTCACTAATTTTAATCATATATAAGGAGAACAGCCACTGACACATGTAGGGCCTATGAAATAGCATTCAATTCACTCCAAAACCAATATAATGTAAGTCGCAATTGCTATATGTAACCGGTCTCTCTAACCTTCAGTATATCAAGAAGATTGGGGTTTTCTGATAATTTATCGATATTCTCCAAATATAACAATATTCCATCAATTGATACAATTAATAACCGACAGTAAATAGCAGTAAAATAATGCGGTGCAAGGTATGTATAATTTAAGATGCTGAGTTAATGCGTGACTTGATATGGTTTGATAACAGTTATACGTTTCTATGATCAAAGCCGTTCTAATGTTTGGCTAAAGTCTGAAACACAGAATAATTCCACAGCCGATCTTCTGGCATCAGGAAAAAAGGAAAACATAAACCATAATGCATTGCGCGATTTCCCGGAGGTTTCTGTACAAATAAAATGAAAATCGCTCTGATTGGTCGACCGAACAAAGAACAAAGAAAAAGTTACACGTGGACATATCAGCAGCTAACTTTATCAAGAGTATTTTGGCGTATTGCGACATAAAATCGCTAGTTATGTCCGCTAAAGTACACATACAGAAGAAATGGCTTTTTATGTCCACTAAAACACCGGTACAGTAAGGAAACGGCTTTTTATGTCCACTAAAACACCTACAGAGTACTTTGCGGGGAAAATGACTAGCTAGATCCGCAAAGGCTTTTACAAAACGAACACAATGAGGCAAATTAAGGAGACGAGTATTGTGTTGAACGACCTCTGACTAACGAAAGACAACATGTTAATGTTAATCATCTTTAACCTTCATAACGTCTATCAGCTGCCCGACGGAACCATCTTTGTGCCTATTGACATGACATTGACATTGGTTTTTTTTTCACACCTTTCAAGTACAACATTGTGGACAATCCATCTAAGTGGGGCGTAACGCGGAGCAGAAGAGGAAATGCAGGACACAAGTTAGTTTTTCAAAACTGTGCGGCGATGTCCAGTTACTTGAGTCATGTCTCATCGAAATACGTGACAATGTATGTGCGCTCAGATGGGCGATGGGCTATTCTTTTGAATATCAATGGGCTATTCTATGCTACCGTGTGAGGTAAGAATGCCAGTGCTAGCGACTTCATTATGATACGATATTCTATAGAGGATTTATAGAGTGCAGTGCAACTATTGTCCTTATCCTTAACCCAACAATTAGCAATATTCAGACTGACATAAATCAAAGAATTCGGGTATGAAAGAAGTGTAACACTGTAACATATACTGTAAGGAATAAGGAATATTAATTTTATTTAAGGAATGTGCAGATTTTGGAATATAATTGTATTCCTAAATAAGAAACCCAGGTCAAAAAGTTATTATTTAGGGACTTTTGGTATTTATTTTCGATTTCGATATCTTAAATAAGGTAAATTTAAAAAATCCCCCTTATTTAGGAACTAGTCGTATTTTTGATGCAATTTTAAAATGCTTGTAGAAAAAAAACCGGACAGTGAAATGTTTTCTGGTTTTTTGCTTTATGTTCAAGAAAGACCCAACTTTTACATTGTGAAATAAAATTATGCGGTATTTTTTCCTGAAACAAGTTATTGCATATTATATCGAAAAAATATCCAAAAAAGGCCCAAAACCAACTGCCACTAACTGCATCCACTGACAGTTTTTGTAGTATTTCGGTCAGGCTGTATTTGTATAGGCCCTATCTGCCTATTAATTGATTAGATTGACCTGACTGCCTGAGCTTGATTGGCAGATTATTGCTGGATTAGTTCATCAGTTCATTCAGTGGTTAGATAAATTATACAGTTATATGGGATGGGGCTGCATTTGTTCAATATTATATTTTATACCTGTATACAGCATTGGTAGGTATTTTGATTAGTGGTGAATATAATTAATGCTATAGTATTTTGAATAGAGGTGAACACTAGACAATACTACGGTATTTTGATTAGTGGTGAATATAATTAATGCTACAGTATTTTGAATAGAGGTGAACACTAGACAATACTACGGTATTTTGATTAGTGGTGAATATAATTAATGCTACAGTATTTTGAATAGAGGTGAACACTAGACAATACTACGGTATTTTGATTAGTGGTGAATATAATTAATGCTACAGTATTTTGAATAGAGGTGAACACTAGACAATACTACGGTATTTTGATTAGTGGTGAATATAATTAATGCTACAGTATTTTGAATAGAGGTGAACACTAGACAATACTACGGTATTTTGATTAGTGGTGAATATAATTAATGCTACAGTATTTTGAATAGAGGTGAACACTAGACAATACTACGGTATTTTGATTAGTGGTGAATATAATTAATGCTACAGTATTTTGAATAGAGGTGAACACTAGACAATACTACGGTATTTTGATTAGTGGTGAATATAATTAATGCTATAGTATTTTGAATAGAGGTGAACACTAGACAATACTACGGTATTTTGATTAGTGGTGAATATAATTAATGCTACAGTATTTTGAATAGAGGTGAACATTAAATAATACTACGTCGTGGTTGTCTAACATCATATAATTATGTATTTTGATTAGACAGAGGTGAATATGATTACCACAGTATTTTGCTTAGAGATGAATATAAGTAATACTACAGTATTTTGCTTAGAGGTGAACATGATTAATACTGTACTACAGTATATTGAATAGTGATCAATACTACGGCGATTAATACCAAATACCAGGATATTTCAACCGTATGTTATTATTTCGTCCAATTAATTTGCATATTACTGTATTATGACACTGTATATATCTTCATGTTTTATTTTATCCATAGGTAATTTTAAACGATTTTAAATTTAAGCTGCATAAATCATTTTAAGAGGGGACCTGCATGGAAACGAGTTCTATGAACTCATGCAGTTATCCCCGTCAGAACATTTTATTAGATAATCTTTAACATATAAATGTATATTATGTATATGTTCTTATGTATATGTATTTCTGTGTATTTCATGCGTTTCTGACAATAAACAACTTCAACTTCAACTTCAGATCAGTAGTAGATACCGGTCTGCCGGTAAGCCTACAACAGTCTACAAGTACAAGTACAATAGGCCTAGGCCTATATTAAAATAATCGATTTGATTTTTGTTTTAAATATTAGTCAGTCCAGCTGCCAGCAGTGAAGTTTTATTGTTGGCTTACTCAGTTACTGGCTTAAAGTTAAAGACAGAAACTCCAAAGTCTTTAGTCAGTGAGTTTCATGCATGGAACCAAAATATTTTTGTCATTAGAAATTTAAAAAAAACAAGCAATTTGGTTCTGTTTTGTGATCAAAAACCTAAAAACCTAGTTTTAGGCTTTTTTCAAATTTTAGGTTTTTGACAAAAATCGACAAAAACCTAGCAGCCTAGCTGCCTAGGTTTACAAAAACCTAGGTTTACAAAAACCTACTTTGCCAGCCCTGGTCAGACGGTCCCCAGAGTAGGGCCTAACAATACCCGCAGTAGTTATTACAGGTACTGCAGCCAACTGACATGAGTCTGTCCCCTGTCAGTGTGTCAGTGTCTGAGTGTGTGCTGGCTGGTGTGGTCTGAGTCTAAGACTACATCTAATGGACTGATGGAAGCTGTCAGGCTGTTGCCAGGTTGTGTTTATACACCTGTACACTGGTAGGCCTACACCAATACAGCAATACTGGTGAACCGGTACAATACAGCAATAACAGAATAACTAGGCCTAACAGTTGACAGAAATACTGCAGTTGTTAAAAATTCAGTGCCCCTGAAACCGGAAAGAGCCCGGAACGAAGACGACGAAGTCCAATCCAAACGTCCTTTAGACTCCACCAAGCTGGGTTTCCACCCAGCGGACAGGCGGACTATTTTTCGTCTTGAATGCCACACCGTACTGCCGTACTGCTGTACTGTGTACTGATCGCAAAGCACTCCTTGCAGTTTCAGAGCTTAGTCCGTATCGTTCATACTTCAGTACTTCATAGGCCTAGCTAGACTAGTCTTGGCAAGACTAGTCTAGCTAGGCCACAAGACTGTCTTGAACAGTTGTACCCTGGTACCAGTACCAGTGTACCAGTACACAGGTGTCAGGTACATGCACTGTATTATTCCACTACATTACTGGCTATTGCTGTACTGGATGAATTGTTACCGGGATCAATTATACAATTTAAAAATCCCACTCGGGACTTGGCGACTCGGGTTAACATAGCAACGTTAACAAGTATACTGTACCGGTAGGACTACTGCGGGAAGTGTGAAGGTAAAACGAACAACTTAGATCCTGCAAGGCATGACTTTGATGAACTTCGATTTTTATGAACTTAGATCCTATCTGTCTGTCTGTATTATATTATATATTATACAGCAAGCTTATATCAAGGGTTTCATAGGAAACTTGCTACCGTGGAACTATTACTCATGTTTAACTACAAAATTACCTAGGTAGGACTACATACTGTATAAATGGATAAATTCAAAATATATGGGCGTTTTGCTTTCCTTATCTAAATATCATTGCGCGTCTTTATGGCTTATCTAATAATTATACTGTATGACGACTAATATAGGTACACAGCGCCATATATCGTAACAAGGGTGAAGAAAGTGAAGATCAGGAAAGTGGAGAAGAGAATGAAAATGATGATAATGAGGAAATAAAGAGGCAATTACTTGGAAATAAGAATAGATTGCGGAAAATTATTAAACATTTGAAGGAAAGTGAAGAAAATAAAGAGGCGACATTGACCCAAGTTCTAGGAAGTAAAATTAAATTACAGAAATTTATTAAAAATTTAGAAGAGAATGATGAAAATAAAGAAGAGATATTGAGACAAATATTAGGAAACAAAAATCAAATGCGGAAATTTATTAAACAAATGGAAGAAAATGAGGAAAATAGAGAAGAGATATTAAGACAGGTTCTGGGAAATAAAAGTAAATTACTGAAAATTAATGAACAATTGAATAAAATTAAGAAACAGTTGGGTAATGAGGAAGATGAAAGTAAAGTAAATCAACCAGCTTTTACTAATTTTCGAAGACCTATGATAAAAAACTCTCGTTCAGTATATGCCCGCGCAGGACGACGCTATTGACATTTGTTTGTTTGAGTTCCTTTCATAATAGTATTAGGGCTATTTATCCAAAACAATTATATTAGTATTAGGACTATTTATCCATAACAATTATATTAGTATTAGGACTATTTATCCATAATAATTATATTAGTATTATAAATGTATTTACCCCACAATATTTATTACTATTAGGTCTATATATTCAAGAAATTATATGTTTTTATAATATACTTTGGAAAATTGGTCGACTAAGTCATAATTTTTAAAACTTTAAATAAGGGTTGAGTTATTATATAAAGTTAAGAAGAGTGAATTAATGGAGGCAACCTGAAGTCTAATCTCTTGGCCTTTACTCACATAAACTCCCAAGGTTGCATACTATCACTATAGCTGGCAGAGTCAAAGCTAGTGTACACTAGATTCAGCCTAGAGCTAGGAAAAATAATAATGCTCTTCTAGGGTTCGAACTCGCGACCTTCTAATTAGAAAACTAAGCAAATGATCAGCTTGAAGGCCTTAGACCCTTATGAGTCATAGTCTATGCATCAGTGCCTCAGTGAGGCATAGTCTACGCCTCAGTGAGTCATAGTCTATGCCTTAGTGCCTCAGTGAGGCATAGTCTATGCCTCAGTGCCTCAGTGAGGCATAGTCTATGCCTCAGTGAGTCATAGTGTATGCCTCAGTGCCTCAGTGAGGCATAGTCTATGCCTCAGTGAGGCATAGTCTATGCCTCAGTACCTCAGAGAGGCATAGTCTATGCCTCAGTGCCTCAGTGAGGCATAGTCTATGCCTCAGTGCCTCAGTGAGGCATAGTCTATGCCTCAGTGAGTCATAGTTTACGCCTCAGTGAGGCATAGTCTGTGTCAGGTCTTAAATGAGAGTCTTACAAATCCGAACGTCAACAAACAAATTCGAAGGTTACTGTTCCACCTTGGTGTAGTGGTTGCGTTGAATTCACATCTCCCGTATGTCATGGGTTCGATCCCTGCATGAACCAGGGCAGTTTTCGTTCGGTCAGCAATAGGCCTAACGTTGCAAAATGCAGTATTATTGCCTAGTAACCAATTCATGGCTACCATATGGTTTTCACTTTGAGACATTTCGCCCTCTAGCGGCAGACTGGGAACTTCAGAATACTCTGTAACTCTGCAAAAGATATAGCCCATATTGTAATAGATATCGATTGGGGGGTCAAAATTAAGTAATAATATATCTAAATAAGTGTCAAACATATTGCCTCATGGCTCGCCCCTTAGAACTCTTAAGCAATATAACTTCATAGTTTTGCGGATTGCAAATAACAAAGCTAGAGAAGATGTTAATTTTTAAATAATACGCCCTCTAGCGGCAGACAGGGGAACTTCAGACTACTCTATGTCTCCGCAAAAGATATGGCCTATGCCGTAGTAGATGCCTACCGAGTTTAGACCTATTCGGAATGAAAATAACAAAGTTAGAGAAGATGTTAATTTTCAGATAATACTCCCTCTAGCGGCAGACTATGGAACTGCAGACAACTGGATATAGGTAAGAGTAATTAGTAATCAGAGGTGTCATGAGAGGGGGGCGGGGCGCTTGGATACAACTATTATTAATAAGCTGTTGCTTGGTTAAAGCTAATTGGGGGTCAAATGTCAACGATAAAAGCTGTCTGGATATAGATAAGAGTAATATAAAAACTAATTAATCTAAAAATAGAAATCAATGTATAAAGTAAAAGTAATACAATTAATTAATTTAAAATAAAGTACAAATAGATAATTAACTTAAAATTAAATACAAATAAATAAAGTAAAATTAAATACAAATAAATAAATTAAAATTAAATACAAATAAATAAGTATTAATAAATAAAAGAGCTGCGGTGTCACTTATGACACCCTCTTGCGCCGGCTTTGCGACAGTTGGACCCAACTGATGACCCATTGTGTGTCAGGGCGCTAATCAGTCTGCTTAATTAGGATAATCAATTAAACCCTAATTAGGAGTCGTAAGACACCTATTAGGGTTTAATTGTACTAATTAATTGATGCCACCTATCAATTAGGGTCTAATTAGCCTAATTGGGAGGTGTCACCCAGACAGTCTGGCGCCAATGACACCCTATGGGTGATAATAGGGTATCATATGACACCCAATGGGTGTCAGTTGGGTCCAACTGTCGCAAAGAGGACCAAGACCCTACTACTTAAGTAGGTCAAACAAAGGAGTTTAGTCTCGTGATGTGTAGTAAGTATATGGCTGAGTTGAAGCACTCAGCACCAAATTGTCTGGGATGGTATGTCGTTGTGGGGCAAGGTATAAATCGCCTTAGGATGAAATTAAGTTGCAAGTCGTAATAAATCACAGGCACCTAATTAATGTGCAAGGCTTATTTCAAATTCTAAGCACCAATACTGCCGCCATTTTTTCTGCAAATAATATTGTTATGAATAAATATATGTGTCTGAAGTCACCTGTAATCCAAACAATAGTTATGTTCAGAATGAAATTGGTGTGGGGTGTCCGTTCCTCCTATGATCTGAATACAAGGATTAATGTCAAATATCAGGCCTGTGTCTGCCTGTTAAATAAACAGTTCAATGGCCTAAAGAAAGATGTAATAATTAATTATTTCTGTACGTAGATAATAGAACGTACTTACGATATTTGGGGGTTGTAACACTATGTTACAAATTTATAATGATAAACAACAAAATATAAGTGTAGGGCGTATGTACAGTAAAAAACAATAAAATACCAGGTTACTTTGTTACTTTTAATAAAACCGAAAGTGTAATACAATTTTGATAATAGCGTCCCTAACATACCATACAAACGCTGACTAAATTATTAAGCTATGGTAATGAATGTAGTAAATTATTTGTAATTTGCCGTTTCACACGCAGTGATCGCCTATACACTCCCTCGGGTGTTTCGGCCTACTGGCTTCGCAAACGTACGACTAATAATGTCAAATTAAACCACAGTCGCACATGTAAACTCTCTGACTTAATCAACAATTCGCACGTAAATGCACCTGCAATAGTTGCACTCGCACAATTCACAAATTCACAGAATTCACAAATGTTATTATAATACCATAACTCATCAAACCAAACAATCAGTATCACACCAAATAATCGCAGGATTCTCTATATTATCTTTTGTCAATAACGTTCTCCCTGTTTTGCAACCTTACGCTTCAAGTGCCGCCAGCCTACGGATTACGCCTCCCGCGGGGAATGCAGGTCTAACAGCTCAACACCCAACACGTTCGGAGAATGGACAATGTAATGTTTCAAATCCTTTGACCATTCGTCGATAAAGCATTCAGTTCTCAATGTCAAACAAAACAAAAACATGTGCAAATAACACAACACTAGTTCTACACGTAATTGAAGTAGTTTACTTACACGGAAACCGCTGAGCGAAGTAGGTATAATAAAACTGCAGTTTTTTATTATAGTCCACTACCACAGCGCACATTTGTGTTCAAGATGTTAATGTAATTAATTGTACAGGGGGGGGGGGGGTGAACACTGTCTTGAGGGCAGTGTTGGAAATTGATATTTCACTGTCCTGGGGGCAGTGAATGAAAAAATGATATTTCACTGTCAAGGCTTTTACGGGAGGCTAACCCCACATCCGCCGCAAAGCGAGTTCGTTTGTAGCTCTTATGAGTGCTATCAAGTGCCTTGGGGTACCTGCCGCATAGCAGGAACACTCATGAAAGTTTCTGTGTATATATATTATCTAATATATATATCTGGTCTGAATGTACAATCAATCACTGAAAGTATATAGCTTCGGCACTTATAAACTGCTTCAAGCGAATAAAGTAACAGTTACGTGTAAACCGTTCCGTTATATGTTGTGTTGTTGGCGAGTAAATGTACGCGTGACTTACATGCAGTATATTACAGGTAGGACACTGTGTTGGACTTAGTGCGTGGTAAGCGCACAGTTCACTCGTGCTGTATACATAGCATCAGTATATTATAGTTACTAGTTGGGGAATAATATTGCAGTACTATGGATGCACACACTCGCACTAAATGAACCGAATCGATTTGCAGTTAGCAAATGAGGAAAAATGTGGCAATGAGGAGGCGCTACAACATGAACAAGTGGGATCGAGACTCCTGAGTGGCGGCATGGAGACGAGTTCATATCTCCTTTAAGGAAACAGCTCTCTCAGGGCTGGGTGACCAAGGGTCTCGAAGCTCTCGATTCTTTATTACCGCTTTCGGTTGGGGTCCTAGTCCTAATAAACGCCATGAAAATGGAATCCTCTCAAATGAAAAATTGGCGCAAAAAAAACATTATTTCTTTATTTAAATTGCATTCGGACATTTTATACTGTGACTGGGCTGGACATAAATAAAAGCATTTTGGCCCCTACGTCAAAGAGACATTTAGGAACCGCTAGAAACCGGATAAATATCCCGCTAAAATGCGGTCATAGCGGGTACCGGATTTGTAGAAAAATAATGTGGGTGATACAGTATGTTCATACATAGATAGTGTATACTGTAATACAGTAGTATACTGTCGGGTCTGCAGTCAAGTCAATCAAGTACAGTCAATCAAGACACTGATTTATATTCCAGTGCATGGTGTATTACCTGATGGAGGGTCTGTAATCTATATATAGGAGCTGTCACTGTCCTTTTCTTATAAACGTTTGTTTATTTATGACTACGCAGTACGCCCTACTGTACTGTAGTATCATTCACTCGTTCGCTAACCTATTATCATAATGCGAATACATCTACCCCACAACATCAAGTCAGCTGTTACCATCGCTTTTGTGGCCATCGCCATCCGTGACTGCAGTCACGGCCACGGGTATTAGCTGGAAGATTATTGAGGAAATATTATTGATTTTATTGCACTATTATTGTCCATTACACAGTTACAAGAAGGGACAGCTGTATTATTTTGTTGCTGCCTGCTTTCTGCAGTACAGTATGTACAGTGTACCACTATCAGTACCAGTACTCGTATTCTATTGGGCAGTATAAAGGGCTGCTACGGAGTTATTGAGTGTAGCGCAGTTAGTAGCCTATTTTAATAATTATTATTGATCCAAAGACTCTATTACTGTACATCTACGGTATAAATCTTAATAATACGACATCATGGTCATAATAATAATTGTATACTGCAAGTGGTGGCGAACGAATTTAACCAAATACGAAAGCAATAAAAACAATTGGAGGTCATATAATAAAATGGGGCACGTTCAAAAATATTTTTAATAAAGATTCACTTTAGCTGGAATATAATAGATTTATTCTTATATTGTTACCTTTTCGCTCGAATATATCGCAAAATCGGGAGAAAAAACGAGTCATTTTTTCCCTAGGGACAAAAAGCAACCCATAGGAATACATTGATTTACATTTTCCCCCGTTGAAAAATGTAATATAAAATATTTTTTTGGAATTTCTTAAATGTGTGAACATGTGATGAAAGAGCATTAAAGTATAAAAGGTTTGTAAGCAATTTGACAAAATCCATTCACACACTCAAAAGTTTTTGGAACTTTAGTGTCTGCAAAGCGTATCCCAAAACGGCACTCAATATCCAATATAGGAAAAATCGTAGTACATTTTTCCACTAATTTTATCTATGCATTATATTTACCGAACGATAGCGAGGTTAATAAAGGGTCGCGAACTTTTTTCCCTTTTTATTAATGTCCATAAATATTCACCTCTGGAATCTATTTTAATTAATTCGAAAACTTGAATTTTTAATTTAACTTTAATTGAATACATTTTCAACGTATTAAATTACAGTACTAACTAAACTGGCATATTATCATATTATGAATTTGTTTCGGGTTTCGGTTCAAACACGAAGACAATTTAAATTTCAATTCAATTGTAATTTATCTTTAGGAGTCTTTATACTGTGTAATAATTTTTAATACCTATTTATTCTTAGCTTAACTCTTTATCCAAATACCATAAACTGTACGTACAGTATGTTTGCCATTGCCACACTGTATGAGTATGTTGAGAGTGTCTGAGTGACTGAGAGTACAGTATGTTGGCTCACTATAACTTTACCGTGTATCCTGTGCTAATATCCTATTACATACTCCATTGTCTCGGTATCAACAGAATGTCTGTAATATTATTAATATAGCATTATTATCATACATAATATTCTCAACGACGACGGGTATTGGCTACATTTATCTGTTGCTTTTATGTGCCTTTCTATTATTAAATTAAACTACATTACGAGTACATATTCTTTTCAATTAATCTAACTCATAAACTTCCACACTACAATAACTTTGCATACTTAACTTTAAAGGTTTTATTAAACTGTAACATACAGAATATTATTTTTATCTGCAATATCATACATGTACATTAAAACAACGTACAGGTACCGTGCAATGTTTTATCCTTTCAACCTTTTATCTAATTTATTGATTTAAAAATTTCCAAGTCCAAATTCTTACCTATACCGCGGTACCGGTACTGTACAGCTGTATACTGGTATAAGCAAGGTACTTTACACTTCTTCACTTTATTTTTATAAGCACAGAAGCAGGTCTAGGATTCCCTTTCTCCTTGTACCGGTACGGTAGTAATGCAGTATGTTGTAATGGGGAATAATGACGATGAGACAGTAGAGATGGACGAGAAGCGAAGTGGTAGTGGTGACGCGAACGACGGCAAATACGGAAAGGCGAAGGAATACGATCCATCGTTTAATGGTCCCATTGCCGACAGAAGTTGCACAGATATTATCTGCTGCATTCTATTCATCGCTTTTATCGTTGGACTTATTGTTGTGGCTTGCATTGGATTTACAAAGGGAGATCCTAACCGGCTTCTGTATCCGACTGACACTCATGTAAGATATTTTTATTTATTTATTTATTATTATTTATATTTAATTACATTTTTGCTTCTAATGTGTGCCGTCGCCGTTCCCGTCCAAGGTCCAGCCAGGTGTCCCTCCCCGTACAGCCGTGTGCGAGCTCACAGCACGAGCACACGACTGAACGGGACGGGGTGAAAATTTAACTCAATTATTACTTTTACACACGTCACCCAGTCACCTGCTGACCTGGTGAGTGCTGACCTGTGTGCCTTGGGATAACCGATAACGGATAAAGGTACAACAGTACAATACCGTTTCTGCTCTACTGATATACCTTACCGGTCAGCCGGTACTGCAGTTACTGGATTTACGGTCACTATATAGTATAATACAGTAGTATCTCAGTATCTGTTATGGGACTCCCGTCCCGTCCCATATCTTTACTCCCTGTTTTCAGTAAAATTTATGACCGAATTATAAACGATCAATTATTTTCATATTTTGAGCTTAACTCATTTATATGTTCTAAACAATTTGGTTTCCGCAAGCGTTCAACAACTACACTGGGAATTATTAGTATTGTTGAGAAAATACGACTAGCTTTAGACAGTGGTGAGGTGACACAGCTGCAGTAATTTTTCTTGACCTTCAAAAGGCTTTCGACACGATCGATCATAAACTACTTATACTGTTATAAGCAAGCTCGAGGCCTGGTATTCGAGGAGAACCCCAAGATTTACTAAAGGATTATTTAACAAACCGCTATCAAGCTGTCTCAATACATAATATTATGACTTCGTACCAACCTACACAGTCGGTGTCCCACAAGGCTATATTCTATATTGGGTCTTCTGCTATTCCTTATTTTTATTAATGTAATGACCTACCACAAGCATCAGATCTATTCACTACGTTATTCGCAGATGATACCAGTCGTCTTCGTGCTGATAAATGCCACATTTTTTATTAAACTAAAATTAATTCTGAATTTGAGAAAGTCATTGATTGGATGTACGAAAATAAACTCTCTCTCCTATAACATAAAGAAAACTGAGTATCTATACTCTGTTTACGAATATAAAATTGAACCTTGATACTTTAACAAAAGTACAATTCAAAGAAGTCACTTTAAATAAAGTTGATTGCATAAAATACCTGGGAGTAGTTATCGACAATAACCTATGGAAAGCCATTTCACTTATATTATTAAAAAAAATTCTAGCACCTGTGGCATATTTTATAAATTAAGACATATTTTTCCAACTCGTATTTTACTCACTATTATATTGCTCACCTATATACTCACTTATATATTATGCTTTAATTCACCCGTATCTTCAGTTTGCGCTTGTAGTACCTTTAAAACGATTATTCAACCAATCAGAATAAAAATAAACAAATTGATAACTTTCTAGTACCACTGACTCAGATTTCGTCCCATCAATGCCAATTAGTACCGAAGCAGTCTGTTTCTTACCAGGGTCAGGTTTTATGGAATTCTTTCGGTAGGTATCAACTTCAGAGATTGTAAATCTAAAAATATATTTTCACGCAGGCTTAAAAAAATCGTTACTTTCAGATACTAGCTCATCTCATCCTTGATTGGGCTAATCAATAAGTAAAGTATTCCTGATAATCAGTATACACAGTAACAATTCATTTGCTAAAATGAAATTTCGGAGCTCAGGTCCGGTGCATAGTATTATTTTATATTGTCTTGGGTGGTTATTGCTGCCGCAGCCTCAGTAGAGAATCCTAGTACTGTATATGCATAACAAACTAAAGGTTTTTGGAAAAAAATTATAAAACTAATGGCATTTCCACCCCCCCCCCCCCCCCCCCCCCCCCCCCCTCCCTTGGCGACAGTATTTACTAACACTAGCTACTCACTGTCTCCCCCCCCCCCCCCCCCCCCCCCCCCCCACCCCATATTATCGTACTGTTCTGTTACTAGTTTCTTTTGTTGTGCTTATAAGAAAATGTCATTATGTGTAATGTTTATACTGTTATATTAATTGGGAAAAATTAAATTGAAAAAATTGGAAAAAAAAATATCCGAGTATAGTCTGATAGTGTATACCGGATACCGGTACTTTAAGTGGCATGTGATGTGGAGGTTTTTGGTTTATTATTTAGGTTAGGGTTCAAATTGCGGTGCTGCCGGTGTGTCAAATTAATTATTCCCGTTTATTCAGTTTTTATTTCTGGATTTGGTATATTAAAAATTTATATGTTTATTGTCTGATTACTCTGATTGATGTGAGAGTTTTTGAACAGGCGATTCCTTCTTGTTTTCATTTTGTCCCAACCGCTACCTTATTTTTTGTTTATTTCAGGGAAACATATGTGGAATGATGAACACCGAATCCAATACAGACTTGAGCAACCGAAAAGTGCTACTATTTTTCAATCTTCTAGAATGCGTTTCGCTTAAAACTGTTCTGGAGTTTAAATGCCCTACGCCACAAGTAAGTGTAATTGTTATAGTCACAGTTAGGTAGTAAATAGCCAGTCGCTACTCTACGAGCCAGACACTGTTAGAGTTAGGCAGTAGACAGTCACTGCTAGAGTTAGGCAGTAGCCAGTCACTGCTAGAGTTAGGCAGTAATAGTTAATAGCTAATCACCATTTAGAAACATTTTTATTTTAATTATATATTGCTTGATATTGGTCTGTCAATAGATTTCCGTTCAACCCAAGTTTACATACAGCAAATTATATAGTACCGTATATAGTAATATATAGAAGGCCCGTCAATGCCAATTGAGGGAAAGTTACAGAGGCGGGTTTTTTTAACCAAAACAATAATACACGATATCGTTACCTGTTGAAGGAAAGATGCTGATTTACAGAAGATGCTATTGAAGATTTATGCTACAACTATGAAACCATAATTTTACGACTACTACTACTAGGTCGAGCGAACTCGGACAGTGGAAATGAGATCCTTCGAGGCTTCCCGATTCTCCATAGTTGTCGCAGTTTCGTTTCTCTCAAGTTCAGTATCCCTTTCAAGTTGATCTATATATGTTATGGCCCGTCGTCCACGACTATGCTTTCCATGTGTTGGTTGCCAGAAAAGTAGATCTATTATGACCTCGTCTTTACTTCGCCAGCAGTGCCCACTGAATCTTAATCTGCGTTCACGGAGGGTGGTTGATACAGGTGGTATTGTACCATAAAGCTCGGCGATTGTCATGTGTTGTCTCCAGCTGATGTTTAGGGCTGCCCTTAGTAGTCTTGTGTAGCAACCATCAATTCGTTGTTCAAGTGATTTAGTCAGTGTCCAGGTCTCACCCCCGTATAAAAATACACTTTCCACTGTGGCTCGAAAGAACTTAGTCTTCAGGTGCCTGGAGAGATCTGATTTCCAGATGGTATCCATTTTTGATAGAGCTACCCAAGCCTTTGCTTTCCTAACTTCTATTCCCTTTTTGCTACTCTCTATCCATGATCCTAGGTACCGGTACTGGAAGTCGACAGCAACATTTATTTCAATATATATATAAAACTTATATATTGCAGTACTGCCGTTTAATTCGTTCTAGTTTATAGGTTTTATCCTATTGTATAATAAAATAGACTGTTCTATATTAATTATATACTGATACCAATACCGCTACTGATGCCCTAAGTGTACGGTACAGGACTAGAGATACAAACCCCTAGAACCAAAAGCGGAAATGATATCGAAGATTGCAAGAATTATCGTTCGCTACAGGGCATTTAATCTATTTAATAAATACACAATATTCTGGAACAATTTGATTACGTATGATTAGCTACGCAATATAGATATTGTATAGGCATACCTATGGGGCGCCGTTTGGGCCAAAAATAAAAAAAACATATTATATTAAAAAGTTATAATGGTATGTTTTTTATCTTGCCGTTTGGGCCAAAAGTTGTAATGGTATGTTTTTTTATCTTGCCGTTTGGGCCAAAAATAGCTGAGAGGGAAATTTGAATTATCACTTTCTATATACTGTATTTAGCAATTGCAATTATCATCATACCTGTGAGCCTGTCTGCCTATACATGATTGTGGATTGTATTTACTAATCTATCGCTGTAATGCGTTAGGCTGTTAGGTACAAATCAGTATACTTTAGGCCCTGTAGCATTACACCTTGTGCTTGTGATAGGCCTACATCTTGTGGTCCACAATACTGCAATACTGAGGCATTAATGTCAGAATGTCATTTGTACCTAACAGCCTAACGCTACATTACAGCATTACGCAGTGACAGTATATGAGTACCGGTAGGCCAAGGCCCATACAGCGGGAGGTAAGCCTAAAGTCCACTCCTACAGCGATACGGTACCGTGCTGCCGTGTGTAAATACAATCCACAATCATGTATAGGCAGACAGGCTCACAGGTATGATGATAATTGCAATTGCTATAAATACAGTATATAGAAAGTGTGAAAGTGATAATTCAAATTTCCCTCTCAGCTATTTTTGGCCCAAACGGCAAGATAAAAAAACATACCATTACAACTTTTGGCCCAAACGGCAAGATAAAAAAACATACCATTATAACTTTTTAATATAATATGTTTTTTTTATTTTTGGCCCAAACGGCGCCCCATACATACCGCTGTTGCCAACCAACTCAAAATATATAACACGTTCACGACAATAATTCATGCAATCTTTGAACGCCTATATCTCAGCTGTTTCTCAACGAAATTCAGATATTGTTACATATTTGGAATCCTTGAAACGCAAGCTTTTTAATGATATGAAAAAATTACGACTAAAGTGAAGAATGGCAATGATACAGAGGGTGCGATTTCGCAAAAGACACTTTTTTAAAACGCTTATAAAAAAATTTAAAGGCAAAATCGAAAATGTCGGCTTCATGGGGTCAACCACGGTGAGTGGAACTAGTTGTGTTTCAAATTTCAAGCAATATGATAAAGATTTTTAGAAAAATCTGGGGGGGGTGGGTGGGGGGGTCCGTGTCATCAGAAAATGACACTATATATTACGGGACATGGTGATATGTAATGTATACATTATTAACGCTGCACTACTACTAGGATCGGCATGCTGCATTGCAGCTGCATTTTTAAGAATGCTGTGCCGGCTTGTCAACAAAATTGCACCGCCACAACTCCCTATCACCCATGGCATTTGCTAGATCATCCGCATCTTCAAGGCCAGTGTCCTTTAAGATGCGTCTCAAGAAAGTCATGGGCTGTCAAAGTACAAGATTATGCACTGGCTGGTCCTCACGGCGAAAGCAATGTCCTGCAAAGCGGAGGCGATTTTGTTCTAGTGTCAAGCTTGGGGGAACCAATGAGACACCTCCAATGTTATATATTGTCTGGTTGGAGATGTGTGCATTGTACTTGACACAATGAACCCGGCGTAGCATTCTTGTGAATGTGCCATCCAGAGATTTGGTGTCCTCAGCAGTTAGAGCCCAGCATGGACTCCCGTAGAGGAGTACTGGAACTACTGCTGCTCTAAATAATCGGACCTTAAGTTTCCGATTAATTCTCGGTGACTTCCAAATCCTGGAAAGCCTATCCAAGGCTGCCCATGCCTTTCCCTTACGTATTCGAAGGTCTTCACCTGACTTCCGGATCCATGATCCCAGGTAACAGAAGTCGTCCACATGCTCAAGCATACCATCCTTTGAGCTTATGCTCTTCCGAACAGAGACTTGCTGAGGACTTTCAAAGTTAACTGTCAAAATTTTGGTCTTTCTGGAGTTAATAAAAAGACCAACACTAGAAGCAGCATGTTCTAATGAGCTGAGGAGCCGTTGGGCCCCCTCTAATGATTCTGAGAGTACTCCTAAGTCATCAGCAAAGTCTAGATCAGTTAGGTACTTGGCAGGATTTCCTCGACTTCTGGAGCCAGTAGGTGGAGTTATCATCACCCCATCATCATTATGATGGTCTAAGGACATGCGTAGAACATAGTCAACCACAATAATGAACAAGAATGGTGCAAGTGTGTCTCCTTGGAGGACACCCCATAACACTTCAAATGGTTCTGTGTCACCGTCAACAGTAGACACAAATGTTGTCGAACCATCGTATACTGATCTGATTGCTGCAATAATTTCATCAGGAATCCCATATAATGAAAGTATGCTGAACATACGTGAGCGAGAGACTGAATCAAAGGCCTTGAAGAAGTCAACAAAGATAACAGCCAGATAACAGCCTGTCTTTCTTTTTTGATAATTCTTCAATTATCCTTCTAAGTGCCAAAATGGGCTCCATGGTCCCACGACCTTTACGGAACCCATTCTGATTTCCACGAAGCAGTCTCTCAATGGGATCCCTGATGCGATTTAATAGAATTCTATTGTATAGCTTTGCAGCAATCGAGATCAATGAGATTCCCCGAAAAGAACCATAGAGTGTTAGGTTGCCCTTCTTGGGAACGTTTTTAATTAATTAACGCTGCAAAGTAACCAATAACATGGAAACAACTTAAATTACTGTATTCCAGAATGTAATATTTCAATTTATGTTAATGAATGCTGCTTTATTATCCAGTTAAATAAAATAGAATCTCATTAACGGATTAATTTCTAGACTTGCCAGGTGCTTTATAAGCTTGCTTCCAGCGCCTGGCCAGATTTTTGTTTGTATCACTCAGATGTGTGGGGGGGGGGGTAGATAGGAGGGGGGGGGGGGGGGGGGTGAGTTGTCATTAAAATACTTAATTGTTATACATAATTGTTAAATTTGTAGTCTTATATGAATATTAAAGTGCTACTGGTAAAGTGCAGTTTACAGTGACGGGACATGTAAATGTCCCGTATATGGGTGATTCCCAACCATATTACCAATGTATTGTCCCGTACGTGATTTTTGAAATTTGTTTAATTTTTAAATTAACTTTGCGAATTTGCCATAGTGATAGTTAGAAAGAGCGATAATTTCTGCATATGAAACCAGAAAGTGCCCCAAAAATTTCTTGGCCGTTATTGAGAGAAACGTTCCGGAATGCAAAAATTGAGAAACACTTTTTGTCACGTATGGGAAATTTATAAATATTTTTTTCGTTCTTTATGTCCATATTCTTGAAAATTTTAAGTAACAGTCGTTTAATGGTGGTATTGAGGTTTCCGGCAAGATATATCAGATCGAAGTGGAAAGATTTCTGGTGAGAAAAAATTAAAAAATTCTGTCGCTAAAAATATTTTTTTTTATAGAGTGATAACACAAAGTTTCACTTTCTGGGAAACTTTGCCGTGAAAAGTGGAACGAATTGTTTTTTTTTCCTGTTAATAACAATGTGATACACAAAATTGTTGCATATGGTCAATAGAAAACCGTTATTTTATATCAAAAGTTTAATTTGAAAATGTAAATAGACAGTTTTTTTAGTCTTTTGTCATTTATTTTCCAATTAAAAACAAATCATAAAATTCTTCAAACAACTCATCCGTACTAGAATTTAAGTCCAGTTTATGGTCCTTCCCACTGCCAACACCTGTTCCATTCCCAACTTCCATCCCACTCTCAACTACTGTCCCAATCTGAAAACGCTTTCCACAAACAGTTAATTTGGTAATAAATTAATTAGGTCTGTTGTCAATTAAGAGGAAGGAGCAGGTTACAGTTTATCTGTGACTGGTAAGCCCCCAACCATTAATTAAATGTAATTACTTAGTTGTTTAGACCATGATTAACTTCTGCCCCCAACACAATGTCAATCCGGACATCCTGTCACGTTATGGGACATGGTAGTTTTTTCAACCTGGCCAAATAAATGTTTACGTAGCAGTCTCACTGATACAACCCATACATGGCAAAACTATCAGAGAAATGGATGTGGTGATCTAAATCTCGATGAGTTCGCGTTTTCTGATAAAAAATCTCCGTTAAGTATGGGGCACTTTTTGGACCATTTTGGAGACGCTCACGGAATATATTCATATGAACTGCTAAGTCACCAAAAATTGTCAATCTAACTGATTCAAATGGAAGAATATGAGTGGAAGTGTCAACACATCGGGTTATTGGCCCATATTTGACAATTTATATGCCATTAAATTAATCATTTACCGAGTGTCACGTTATGTGATAAGAAAACGGACCACGTTAATTTTTTTTTGTATTACTGATATCTCAAATTTACTACGAAGCTACGTTTATTTGTTCACAGGAATTAAATTCAGCAGGGATATTAATCGTTTGGCACCTGAATTGTAATTTTAATGGCATTTAATGAGCCCGTAATCACAATCATAATATTTGAGAAATGTCCCCGTACGTGATGACGATTTTTTTTTTTAATTCGTTGTAGCTTTTTCTATAACAAACTGTGGTTGGGGTGTATCACAGCAGGATAGGACCGATTATTGGCTAGGTGTAAAACGCGGATCCGGATTCCAAAATTATCAATTAAGGGAAAGGAGCAGGTTACAGTGGCACGTTATTTTAACCAAAACAATAAACTAAAGTCAATAGAACAGGTTATAGTTTTATTTTTGGGAGTTATAAAAATGTAAAAAAAATCGACTTCCGTAGGGACAATGTTAAATGTAGAATCCGAATCCGGATCCGCGTTTTACTCTGACCCCCGATTATTGTGTATTCGGCGATCAAATTATCAAAGCCACCCGACCATTCATTCTCGAATGATTTACATTATGTATATTTTTTGTCCTGTACGTAACTTGGTCAATATGGTTAGCATTGACCCATATGTATATAATTGTTTACCGTGTACTGTAATCCATTATGGCGAAACGTCCAATAGAAGACACTAAAATGAGCAAAGAAAATGGCGACAGTGTTCAGTAAAACTGAACGGACACAGACGGTGACTAAGTTAGCTTCAGTCGACTATAGTCAAGATAGATTAATGATTTATCTCATCCATGCTGGAGATAACTTCCTATAAACTTATAATTAGATTTAAATGTACAATAAATTAAATACTGTGTACCTGTTAATAAATTTCACTTATATTCGATATAGTACATGATTAAAATGTATAAATGAGCATCCATAAAATCCTTTCTTCACATACCGAACGCTGATAAGTTGACATAATGTAACAAAATTACATACATCATTGTGGCAAAGGTCACTTTTCAGCGTTAAAGACCCTTGTTTATTTATGTAAACCTCCCTCGCTGCGCTCGCTCGGTACATAAATAAACTCGGGTCATAACGCTGCAAAGTGCTAAATTGCACACAATGATGTAAATAGTTATAAGATCTGACACGTTATGTTAATTAGTTAATTTAGCTACAATATTTAAATGTCATTTGTTTTCAGGTTTGCGTCGAGAAGTGCCCCGATTTGTATTGGACAGGATTCGGTGATTACGTAACAGATGCGGCGGCGGAGCAGGCAGGAGAGGCCGCCGCGTCGCTCCATCTAGAGGCGTCGTTCGGAACCGTACGCCCGTACTGCGTGAACGGGTTCAACCCCGACGGCTGGACCATGAAGGATGCCGTCGACGAAGGGAAGTGTCCGGGCTTCCTAATGAAGAGTAAACCCGTGCTGGGTCGCTGCGTGCCCTGGATCCTGGAGGATTTCGCGAAGGCCGGAGCTAGCGTTACAGACGCCGGTAATTTGGCTGTTAATGGGAGCGACTTTAAGCTGGCCAACGGTTCCGATATTAGTTACGAGGGTCTAAAAGAAAGCGGAATAGCGATGCAAGTTCTTCTACAACTGCAAGGCATCGCAATGCAAGTCTTCAATGATTTCCAACAGACCTGGGTCTTTATTCTCATTGGTCTGCTTGTCGCGATGGTTCTGTCCTTCCTCATTATCCTGCTGATGCGACTTCTCGCCTGCCCCGTCGTCTGGTCTCTCATTCTCGGGGTTATTATCCTCTCTGCCGTCGCCTGCTATCTCACTACCACCAAATACATGTCTATGAATTCCTCGAACGTAACAACCCCAGAACAGGTAGGAATATTTATAATAAAATAATATAATATCTTGGCACAGCATACTTACTCACAGTTCAGTTCCCCATGCATTAACTCGGGCTTTCACATACATTAATTTATTGTCAAATATATATTGTCTTACTACCAACGCTAAAATAAGTTATTATTTAAGTTAAGTTATTAACAAATATAATTGTAAAAAGCCCAACCCCTTGGTAACTTTGCTTTACTGTAGATGAAAATAGCAGCCAAAATAAAAGGCTATGAAAAGGAGGGTAACAATTATGTAAAGGAGTTTTACTCCTCCAGTATACTGTAGTTTTTTAATGAAATTTTATTTTTGCTCTACCTCATGCTTTTAATTCAACTTTGTTTGGTGTAAATAAACAAATAATAAATTTTTATTTTAAATAGGAGTTTAAGTTCACAACCGATCTCACAGCTTACACCCAGATGACGGACTTCTGGTTGGTCCTCGCCATAGTAACAGGGGTTATCGGTGGCGTTATTATCCTCGTCACCATCTGCTTGTTCAACCGCATCCGTCTCGCTATCGAGCTTATCGAAGAAGGCTCCAAGTGCATCGGTAAGGTCTGGACCTCGCTTTTCTTCCCCATCTTCCCTTACATCCTTATCGTTGTCTTTATCACTATCTGGGGTGTCATCGCCGTCTACCTGGCTTCCGATGGCTCCCCCCTCTACCAGATCAACATAATCTCCTCCACAGCTTCGACAATAACATCTACGGCCGCGGCCACAACCGACACCCCCAAACAGGGGGACCCGTGCGACCCTAAAGATTACGTGAACGCCACCGGCTCCGTCACCTGCATGTTCTACAAGTACGGTGACAACGCGGACGTCTTCTACCTCCAGCTCTATAACCTCTTCGCGATGTTCTGGTTGACCCAGTTCGCCGTCGCTCTCGGCCAGATGACCCTCGCTGGCGCCTTCGCCAGCTGGTACTGGGCCTTCAACAAGGACAAAGACGTGCCCGCCGCCCCCCTTCTCGCATCCTTCTACCGCGCTTTTCGATACCATCTCGGCTCTCTCGCTTTCGGATCCCTTATCATCGCCATCGTCCAGATTATCCGGGTTTTCCTCGAGTACGTCGAGGCGAAGGTCAAGGAATCCCACAACAAAGTCGCACTCTTCCTCGTCAAGTGTCTCCAGTGCTGCTTCTGGTGCCTCGAGAAGCTCCTCAAATTCATCAACAAGAACGCCTACATCCTAATCGCTATATACGGGAAGAATTTCTGCACTTCCGCAAAGGATGCCTTTTTCCTCCTTATGCGCAACATTGTTCGTGTCACCGTCCTCAATGGAATTACCGGCTTCCTTCTATTCCTCGGGAAGATCTTCGTTGTCGCTTTCACTGCGGTAATTTCCTTCCTCTTCTTCACCCGCCGTATCTCCCTTGTTGAGGACTACGTCCCCGAGCTCAACTCCGCCTGGGTTCCGATCGTCATCATCGTGGTCGGCAGTTACCTCATCGCCGATAGCTTCTTCGACGTCTACGATATGGCCATCGACACGCTGTTCCTCTGCTTCCTGGAAGACCTCGAGCGCCATGATGGGTCGTCAGAGAAACCTTACTACATGAACAAGGACCTCATGAAACTGGTCGGGAAGAAACAGGCAGTTTATTCGCATTAGCAGACCAATGTGATCTGGATGAATAAACTCTGGTGACTATCAAAGTATCTTCTGATTAGATTCAATTGGATCAGGAGGCTATTTAATACCTATTCGGATACCCTAATTATTTCTAACTAAGATTACTTAAATATATTTTATTTATTATTAATTTGTTAAATAACCTTCACATCATATTTTAAACTTGGAAGACAATCGTTTTAAAGATCATCTAACAAACAAAATAGTAAAATAGTTTAAATAATTTATAAATAGTTTAAAATAGTTAAAGTCTAAAATAGTTTAAATAATTTATCAATAGTTTAAATCATTTATAAATAGTTTAAATCATTTATAAATAGTTTAAATCATTTATAAATAGTTTAAAATAGTTAAAGTCTAAAATAGTTTAAAATATTCCCTTTATCTTTTCGTTATTAACTTTAATCAACTTTTAATGAATTATTATAGACCACCGATTTAAGGTCAAACAAATTAATTGTTTTGTATTTCACACCAAATTCTAAACTGATAATAATTTTGTTCAGTCGCGATTTTGTAAACGAATTTAACGCAACTTAGCTAAATATCGCTATTATTACAATCATGATTTTATTTACTTTGCATTCAATTAATAACGGATCAGGTGATTTTGAGTAGATGTGAGCCAGTATAAGTTTACCCAATTCTCGTTTAGTTGTACAACTTAATGGTTTTAAATATTTGTATTTAATCAACTTTTTTTCATTCCCTTTTATTATCGGATGGGCTCTCCCCCCAATTATTATAATTCCTACCTTGACATTCTGTGCAGTAATAGAAGCGCTATTCTAAAATATTTATTTTATTGTGCACTTTTTTTCCTCAAATGCGGCTATTAAATGTTGCATCACCTTGTAGGTAAGTATTTCGTATTTCCCGCCATATTTCACTCTAGTTGAACTTGCAACGAACCTGCCAAATGAGTATTTATGCGTTATTTATGTACAAATTTATTACCTTTAAATAAAAAAATTAATTTAACATTTACTAGAAATAGGCCAGTTTATATTTTACAGTGCTATAGGTGCTACTGATTGTAGCTCTTTATTTTTTTCATTTAGGCCTATGTAAGCCATATTTCAATTCTTAATACTTGTATAATTTTACAGAAATAGTTGTGATTAAATTGCCAGTTTATCTGTATGTACGGGATCTGTATTCAAACTTATGGGATAATTGTTTAAATAACATAGTAGCCGGGTTTTGTGGCACAAATCCCTGTGCATAGTGGCCTGGTCGGGTTCGTGGTAGCAGAAAGTTATATGCATAGTGGTTTGGTCCCGGGTGGCACCATCGCTTCCATGTGCACAGTGGCCTTGTGTCTGGTGGCACAAAGCCATTTGCATATTGCGATATTGGCCTAGTTTCTGGCAGCACAAAGCCCTTTGCATAGTGGCCAGTTTCCTGGTGGCACAATTCATACCGTTTTTCAAATTGAAAATGCATAAAATCTTTATTAAATTATTTTTTAATTTTCTCTCTGATGAGTTATGTATTAGTCGGTTAATTAATTGTTTTGTCCTTTTTTGTGTATCACATATTATAATCATGATTCCATATTTAATCGACGTTTTTGCGTCTAGGTGTCATTAACAAGCCAAACTATATAATAATAATAATAATAATGTGTTTTATCTTGCATGGATTTGTTCCTTTTGCGAGTGACATCCTTTTGAAATAAATATCATTTAATATATTAAATTAAATTAAATAAGTCAGGTTTTTGAACACCTCCAAAAAGAGAGGGTCCTCCCTGTAAAAATAAGGATGGTGGTCTGGGTCTGCGTCCAATCGCAGTTAGCGAGACACTCCGGAAGCTGACCAAATAGTAAACCGAGAATCTATATTGCAGGATATGCGTTAGATATAGTTGGTAAACCAGGATTGAATTATGACGTCTTCCAAATCAACCTGCAAACCGGGTTGAACGATTTACCGGACACACCGTTGCACATATCGGTCAGATGGGGGTTCCTAGGTGGATATGTTGTATTAAACTCCCTGCTGAACAAAGAGTGGCAATCTGAGGTCGGTACTGGACTGTCTAACATACAATAGGCCTATGCAGTATTAAGTACAGTAAGATTGACACCTTTGTTACTGATTTTTGCCACGAACACACTTGGTAACACAGTCAGTCATACTGGACTGGACTGTATTGAGGGCGATGTTGTTGTGACGTGACTCTATCAAAATGGTAAAATAATGACTGACTTGTAATTATAGACTCCAAAAACTAGTTATTGGACCTCCTGTACCAGTTCCTGTGCCTATTATTACTATCTATCTGTAGGCCTATGTATATCTACCACTATTAATTAATTAAGTACTTAAGTGTAAATTATTTTAATAATGAAAAATCTGATAGGCCAAGTGGTTCCGCTACTTATTTTAATTTTCATTAGCTGTTTATATTTGTCCATGTGGTACAAATTGCCTACCGTTAACGGTACCACTACTACCTGACTACTACTACTACATACTACGATCGGCATCCTTCATTGCATTATATATATTACATATATATTAAGAATGCTGTGCCGGCTTGTCGACAAAGTTGCGCCTCGACAACCTATCACCCATGACATTTGCTAGATCATCTGCATCTTCAAGGCCAGTGTCCTTTAAAATGCGTCTTAAGAAAGTCAAAGCGGAGGCGTTTCAAATCAAGCGTCAAGCTACAGTAGGGCAGAATAATACAGTAGAACACCTAAAATGTTGTATAGAGTCTGATTGGAGATGTGTGCATTGTTCTTGACACACTCAACCCCGCGCAGCATTCTTGTGAATGTGACAATACATACAAATCTGTAATTTCAGAGTCACAATATGTAATAATTTTAAGAAATTGTTTTCATACTTTTGGACATTCTATCATATTCAGTGAGATGATCCGAATGGTTTTGTTATACGAACAGAGTGAGAGAAAGTAAAGCCACGAGGACATCAATTTTAGTACTTTTTGTATCACCTAATCACCATCAAATCATAGCTGATTGAAAACCCCAAGGAAACATCTGTTGGAGGTAAAGTGTAATATTGTAGGAATTTCTCACATATTATAATAGAAATTGAAAGTATCATTTGAAGTAGAAAACGTTAGTACTTGAAAAATATTTACTCATTTATTTACCCAGTAAATTTTAGGAATTTCACTTATGATCTGATAATTGGTGTTTACCAAGTTTGGTTACATTTTCATCATATTACTTTCACTTTCACCAGGCAATTAATTTGACAGTGTTTATAATTAAACGTAGTATCAACGCTAAGGCTCACCTACATTCCCAATGGGTCACTTACCCAGTAGTTTACTGTTAAAGTCACTTTCCGAATAGGTCACTTGCCCAATATGCCACTTGCCACTAACATTTAAATGTATTTAATAATCATCTTTGCTTATTAAACTGCAAATTTGATCAATATGTGGGGCGAGCCACGAAGTTGGCGGAGCCTTAGCGAATTGACACTGTTAGGGGGTGGGTCAATTTATGCAAATAGTTGTCGTCGTCGTCGTGTCGTCGTCGTTGTCGTCGTCGTCGTCGTTACGATTTTGACATGCTAATAACTTTGTCGGATTTAAAGCTGCCAAGTTGAAAATTTGTAGGTATCAATATGAGCAAAAGTTGAGATTTTTGAGAGACTTTCAGACACCATCAGTGCAATGGTCTCCCGCTAGAGGGCCACATGTCTAAACATTAAATGCCCTCCCATTTCTTTGCTTTTAATCCGTTTAAGCTGAAACTTGGCAGATATGTATTAGACCATTAGCTGTGACTTTCAAAGGAGGCGAATCCATCTGCAGTTCTCCAGTCTGCCGCTAGAGGGCCAAATGTCTGAAAGTGAAATCGTTGTCGTCGTTATGATATTGACATGCTAATAACTTTGTCGGATTTAAAGCTGCCAAGTTGAAAATTTGTAGGTATCTATATGAGCAAAAGTTGAGATTTTTGAGAGACTTTCAGACACCATCAGTGCAATGGTCTCCCGCTAGAGGGCCACATGTCTAAACATTAAATGCCCTCCCATTTCTTTGCTTTTAATCCGTTTAAGCTGAAACTTGGCAGATATGTATTAGACCATTAGCTGTGACTTTCAAAGGAGGCGAATCCATCTGCAGTTCTCCAGTCTGCCGCTAGAGGGCCAAAGGTCTGAAAGTGAAATCGTTGTCGTCGTTACGATTTTGACATGCTAATAACTTTGTCGGATTTAAAGCTGCCAAGTTGAAAATTTGTAGGTATCAATATGAGCTAAAGTTGAGATTTTTGAGAGACTTTCAGACACCATCAGTGCAATGGTCTCCCGCTAGAGGGCCACATGTCTAAACATTAAATGCCCTCCCATTTCTTTGCTTTTAATCCGTTTAAGCTGAAACTTGGCAGATATGTATTAGACCATTAGCTGTGACTTTCAAAGGAGGCGAATCCATCTGCAGTTCTCCAGTCTGCCGCTAGAGGGCCAAAGGTCTGAAAGTGAAATCGTTGTCGTCGTTACGATTTTGATATGCTAATAACTTTGTCGGATTTAAAGCTGCCAAGTTGAAAATTTGTAGGTATCAATATGAGCAAAAGTTGAGATTTTTGAGAGACTTTCAGACACCATCAGTGCAATGGTCTCCCGCTAGAGGGCCACATGTCTAAACATTAAATGCCCTCCCATTTCTTTGCTTTTAATCCGTTTAAGCTGAAACTTGGCAGATATGTATTAGACCATTAGCTGTGACTTTCAAAGGAGGCGAATCCATCTGCAGTTCTCCAGTCTGCCGCTAGAGGGCCAAAGGTCTGAAAGTGAAATCGTTGTCGTCGTTACGATTTTGACATGCTAATAACTTTGTCGGATTTAAAGCTGCCAAGTTGAAAATTTGTAGGTATCAATATGAGCTAAAGTTGAGATTTTTGAGAGACTTTCAGACACCATCAGTGCAATGGTCTCCCGCTAGAGGGCCACATGTCTAAACATTAAATGCCCTCCCATTTCTTTGCTTTTAATCCGTTTAAGCTGAAACTTGGCAGATATGTATTAGACCATTAGCTGTGACTTTCAAAGGAGGCGAATCCATCTGCAGTTCTCCAGTCTGCCGCTAGAGGGCCAAATGTCTGAAAGTGAAATCGTTGTCGTCGTTATGATATTGACATGCTTATAACTTTGTCGAATTTAAAGCTGCCAAGTTGAAAATTTGTTTTGTTGAAAATCAGTTCAACAGTCACCCGCTATAGGACTACTTTATGCCTGAAAGTGAATAGATTCTCCCGTCTCATTGATTTTAATCAGTTTAAGCTGAATCTTGCCATATATTCTGGACCACATGCTGCGTCTTTGTGGGGGGGGGGGGAGATTTAATCGGTCTGCCGCTATACGACGAAATTTCTGAAAGTGAGATCCGTCTCTCATTTCGTTATACGTTATTCAAGATGAAACTTGGCCGATGTACGTATGTACTATTCATCCATAGGCTGTGTCTTTGTGGGGCTGGAGACCCTAATCCATCTTCAGTTCTCACTATACCGCTAGAGTCAGAAATGTCTGAATAGAAATGAAAGAGGTAAAAAGTGATTAGGCGAAATCTGCTTAAAATTTGCTAATACAGTAATACTTTCGAATTAGTACTTAAATTAAATTTAAGTCACGTGCTGCGCGAAGGCCCCACTTCGTGTATATGTATATCCGTTTCAGTTTTTAAAGCAGTATTTTGAAGTAGTCTTCAGTTTTCAATAATTCTTCTGTGTATGTAACCACTTCCTATCTGAAAGTAACTAAATAAATGTAAATATTTGAATTATGTGAATTACGAGCTTAAGCCCCGTTCACATCCAAAGGTGCGTGAGCGGTAAAGTAGTCTGGCGGTATTGAAGCGGTAAGCCAGCAGTACACTACCCGGAGCCCGTTCACACCCAACGATACCGTTGCGGTAACTGATTGTCTATCTGTCGACTGTGAATTCAACAGAAAATTATATTAATTGTTTTAACATTGTTTAAATGGGTTGGGGTAAACCGCGCGGTTTAGCGCACAACTACCTGTTGGGTCGTTCACAGTCAGCGGTGTACCGTTCCGTTGGATGTGAACGGGCCTTTAGCATACATGTACCACTAACTCAATCGGTGTGTCTGACGTTCTATCGTTCTGTTGTATTCAATTTTAAATGTTAATAACTCAGCCAAATGTTAATGAAATCTAGCCAAACTTGGTACACTTGGAAATTGGAAATTGGGTATGGAGATTACCGCTGTATAATTCTTAATTAACTAATTAACTGCTATTATCTTAGCTTCTCGAAGGCCACACGGAAATTCAACTTGGAAAATTTCTAAACTTTTGCCAGACTACAAAAGTTTAGAAATTTTCCAAGTTGAATTTCCGTGTGGCCTTCGAGAAGCTAAGATAATAGCAGTTAATTAGTTAATTAAGAATTATACAGCGGTAATCTCCATACCCAATTTCCATTATAGTTTTTAATTAGTTCAAGAGATGTGCTTTAAGAAATGTGTTTTTAATTGAACTAAACGTACTGAAGTTAAAATGCATTCCATCACTCTATACTTCCAGCTCCATCATGTTAATGATCTGACTGCATTTGAGTTTACCGTTGTCGATATTCATGGAAATTGGTCGTTCTTGGAAAGACTTAAATTTATTATCCGCAATAATTTCGTCGCTTTCGTAAATTATGATGTCATATGATTTAAATTACTTATTAGGGGGTGTGGACTGAGAAATTTTATTGCTATTATTCGCCAAACTCTATTCTTTCGTTTTCGCTTCCAAATATGATGAGGTTTATTTTGCAGTTTTACACTCTTAGGTCCCAAATTATGAAATGAAGTTGATCCACAAATAATTGTCAGGTCATCGAAATTTGTAACTGTTTTTCTACATTTTAAGTGTCTTGTTTTTCTTTCATATATTAAAGAAATTATTTCTTTACCAGATATTATATTATGCGTGAGACAAATTGGTGTTGAAACTGTAATTTTACCATTATCGGAGAATAGATCCTTTACTATTAACGATGGGTTTACTGGTATAAGAATTTCCTCAGAATCACATTGTAATACATCAGGATGGGAATCACCAGATATATTTGTGGATGCTGGAACCGGGAACACAATGGGTTGTATTTTTGGAAGTATTGGGCGATTCACTGTCTGCTTACTTTTGGTAGCCGGAACCAGGATAATAATGAATAATATTTGATGATGCAATGGGAGGAGAAGCCGGAGGAACTGGGTCCAAGTGAATAATATTTGATGATGCTATGGGAGGAGAAGCCGGAGGAACTGGGTCCAAATGAATAATATTTGATGATGCAATGGGAGAAGCCGGAGAAACTGGGTACAAGTGAATAATATTATTTTGAAGATGCAATGGGAGGAGAAGCCGGAGAAACTGGGTCCAAATGAATAATATTTGATGATGCAATGTGAGGAAAAGCCGGAGAAACTGGGTCCAAGTGAATAATATTTGATGATGCAATGGGAGAAGCCGGAGAAACTGGGTACAAGTGAATAATATTTGAAGATGCAATGGTAGGAGAAGCCAGAGAAACTGGGTCCAAATTAATAATACTTGATGATGCAATGGGAGAAGCCGGAGAAACTGGGTACAAGTGAATAATATTTGATGATGCAATGGGAGGAGAAGCCGGAGAAACTGGGTCCAAATTAATAATATTTGATGATGCAATGGGAGAAGCCGGAGAAACTGGGTACAAGTGAATAATATTTGATGATGCAATGGGAGGAGAAGCCGGAGAAACTGGGTCCAAATGAATAATATTTGATGATGCAATGTGAGGAAAAGCCGGAGAAACTGGGTCCAAGTGAATAATACTTGATGATGCAATGGGAGAAGCCGGAGAAACTGGGTCCAAATGAATAATATTTGATGATGCAATGGGAGGAGAAGCCGGAGAAACTGGATCCAAATGAATAATATTTGATGATGCAATGTGAGGAAAAGCCGGAGAAACTGGGTCCAAGTGAATAATACTTGATGATGCAATGGGAGAAGCCGGAGAAACTGGGTCCAAATGAATAATATTTGATGATGCAATGCGAGGAGAAGCCGGAGAAACTGGGTCCAAGTGAATAATATTCGATGATGCAATCGGAGAAGCCAGAGAAACTGGGTCCAAGTGAATAATATTTGATGATGCAATGGGAGGAGAAGCCGGAGAAACTGGATCCAAATGAATAATATTTGATGATGCAATGTGAGGAAAAGCCGGAGAAACTGGGTCCAAGTGAATAATACTTGATGATGCAATGGGAGAAGCCGGAGAAACTGGGTCCAAGTGAATAATATTTGATGATGCAATGCGAGGAGAAGCCGGAGAAACTGGGTCCAAGTGAATAATATTTGATGATGCAATGGGAGGAGAAGCCAGAGAAACTGGGTCCAAGTGAATAATATTTGATGATGCAATGGGAGGAGAAGCCAGAGAAACTGGGTCCAAATGAATAATATTTGATGATACAATGGGAGAAGCCGGAGAAACTGGGTCCAAGTGAATAATATTTGACGATGCAATGGGAGGAGAAGCCGGAGAAACTGGGTCCAAGTGAATAACATTTGATGATACAATGGGAGGAGAAGCCATATCATATCCGAATACCTGTTACCTGATTTAAATATACCTGAGCGCCCTGAGTAACTTGAACATTATCTAGCATGATTAACTTGCTGTCAGAATACTTAGAATTGTTCGAATTATTAGTCCAGTGAATCTATCATACACCCAATAAACGCAATTAAAGTAAGATAATTTTGGATTCTAATGACTTTGCTAATGCCCAAATCTCTAAAAATAATTTTAGCGATTCATATATTATATATCAATTACAACAAGCTAGATTTTTTTGGATTTAATGTTCCAAAATAAGTTCCAAAATTGGTCTTTAAAAAAAGAAAATAGCTAGAGCAAATGATTTTTTATTTATTAATGTAAATTTTACGTAAAGTGGCATAAGTTTAGTTCTTATATTTCCGTCTGTGGCTACATTTTGTTATTTCTGTTCCACCCGTCGCTTTATTTTGTATATATATTGGCACTAGTATAGCATGGTTACCAAAATTTTTATTTTTATTTATTGATTAAATCACAATTATTTCGGCTACGGTTCCGTATGCCCCTACACTTTTTAAACCTTACAGCCTTAATCATTGTTACTATCAGCTCATTGTTACTATGACAACAAGCAGTTATAGTACACAATATAAATGTTAGCTTATTCAATCCCGCCAACACCCCATAAAGTTATTAGCCGATAAGCAATATTGGGAGCCACGAGATTGGGCAATTAACCAACTCGTGCCATCCCAATAAGAGTGGGAAGGAAGCACACAATAGAGGGTCAGGGGCCAAACCCCTAACCGAGAGAGAACACAGGGAGTGAAGGGAAACACTCCAAAGGGTGCCAACAGGGGTATCAACCAATCAGAGGGGGGAAAGGCATCGATTGAGTAGCAATAAGGCCACCGTGCAATATAACCAGTAACCTGTAATCATATCAGTTCAGTTTACTCAGTCAGATCAGTAGGGTGGAACGGGGACTTCTGTCACCGTCCGCTACCGCCATCATACTTATATTACCTATTGTGCATACTATACTATATATATATCAGACTATTATACCTTATACATATAACCGGACACCAGAACTCTTTTACCTTTCACACACGGCGGGGACGCGTGGATAGAAAACCCAAACGGATAAACCGGGATCCGTAGATCCCGTCACAGTGACAGAACTAGATCCGCCCAGCTGCCCTGACAGAGATAGAATAGAGCTACCGTCCTAGCTAGCGACGACCAGCTACCAAAGACGACGATGAGAGAGAGAGGAACGACACCGCCGCGGACCCCGGACGACGATCTAACGATCCGCGAGGCCACGGCGAGACGATACGAACCCACGACGCCGATCGATGCTACGCCGACCACGTCGACGCAGGTTGACGCCACGTCGACAACGAGCAACCCGGCGAACCAAGATGTGGGGGGTCGTCTACAACCGGAGAGCGAGTCGAGGGAAGGAGACGAGAAGGGAGGAGAAGAGAAAGACGAGTCGACGCGGAGCGAGGGTCGACATACCGATGTCACCGGCCAGCCACAGGCCGAGGACGACGAACGGTCCACCGGAACGGCGACGGTGGGGCCGTCGGTACGACGTCGGACCCGGAGAGACGGAGGAGAGGTCGGCGACGAGGACGTCGGGGTTTCTGATCGACTTCGACGGGCCTACCTCGCGACCCGGGAGCAACTGAGAGAGGCCAAAGGAGGGGCGAAGATAGACGAGGTGAGACTGAGGAGACGACTAGGTGAGTCGAACAGATACTTTGATCACCTAGTGCGTTCTGGGCAGGGAGAACTGGCCAGGGAGAGAGCGAGAGGGGTTGCCTTCGAACTGTTTAAACTATGGGAACGTAGGGGTATGGGGCCTGGTGTAGTGTACATAGGGCCATACTTAGTCGATGCCAGGGAATTTAAGTTAGTGGGTTGGAAGAGACCTGGGGAGGGCGAATCCGAGGTTAACTCCGAGGATTCGGTCTCGTCGGTCGGAGGAAGTTCCGGGAAGCGGGGGAAAGTTAGTGGGACGGAGGGGCGACGGGAGTCCGTCGCAACCGATAAGTCTGCTACATCCTCCGCAAAAGAAAAATGGGTGCGAGAGAGTGAACGCGTGGCGTATAAATTAGAAAAGGCGGCGGCAGAGCGGAAACAGTTAGAGGGGCAATTGAGAGAGCAAACCGCATTATTAGAGTTGGTAAGGGAGGATAGAGAGAGGGCCGAGGAGCGTAGAAAGCGGGAGCATATCGCGATAATAACCGGGAGAATAGAGAGCGAGCCGGCGAGGCAGCCTGGGATGCTTGCGAGAGAGTCCCGAGTGTGCGGAGAGAGAGAGTTAAAGCAAAAGCGTGAGCGAGATCTTTTGCTTGACCGACTGGCGCTGCTTGCGCAATATCGGGCCAAACTTAAACGGCGCCGACTAGAACTGGCGCGGTTGGAGATATCAGAGAGTGAGCCCCCACTTACAGGCACCGGGCGAGAGAGCCAGAACTGGTGTAGCCGTACGGGCGGGGGGGGGTAGTAGTAGTACGTTAGAGATAGTTAATATTAATAGTACCGTAGTAGATAACCCTAATCCCTTTATTACAGGAAATAATAATATTTTACCGGGTAGTAGTAATTTAAATTTAAATACAAATACTCTAAATAATAATTTCAATTCAAACCCGCAAAATAATTCGAATAATAATTTAAGTTTAGAGAATAGTAGTGATCTAAGTAATTTAAATAATTTAAATAATAATCCTGTTTCAAATTCTAATAATTTAATTGATTTAACAAATAATATTGGGAATGGTGCTATTAATATGAGCGTGTCGGACGTACATAACCCGGCAGACGGGGGCCTGGTAGGCCACGTAGTTAGTAGGCAGGAGGTGGCAGGGTTGAGCCAACCCGACGGCGGCCTGGTAGGCCACGTAGTTGGTAGGCAGGAGGTAGCGGGGTTGAGCCAACCCGAAGTGGGCCTGATGGGCCACGCAGTAGTAGAGAGAGAGGCGGGGGTGAATAGACCCAGCCGTAGTAGAGACAGTGCGTCGACTAGAGAGGGGTGTAGAGACGAAGTAAGAGATAGTGAAGTAAGATGTGGCGAGTGGGGGGGGGCTACGAGCGCCCCACCACATAAGATTAGTGGCGAGAGAGGGGGGGCAGAGAATGCCCCACAAGAGGGGTGTAGAAGTGTAGTAAGAGGTAGTGAAGTTAGAAGTGGCGGGTGGGGGGGGGGCTACGGACACCCCACCGCGAGAAGTTAGTAGAGAGAGAGGGGGGGCAGAGAGTGTCCCACAGCCGTCAGCGGATAATGCGCGGGCCGAATCAGGTAAACCGCAACACCCGGCGACGGAGAGTAATAGGGGGATTGCGAGTATCCCCAGCGGCGTGCGATCGAGCAGAGAGAGGCAGGTTGACGTCGCGAGAGGGCAGGCGAAGCGTCGAGCCCGACCAGAAGAGAGAAGAAGAACAGTGGAGTTTAACCGGGAGGTCGACGAGAGACCTCACGAGCCGGAATACTACACAGAAAAGAGAAGAAGAGAAGATAGTAGAAGAAGTGTCGCCACGAACGATAGCAGTGCGAGGACGGATAACGGACCGTCGATAGTAGAGATGGAGTCAGGGAGCCAGTGGGGTCGAACTTCGGGAGATTGCCGTCGCCCCGGAGAAACGCACCGCACGCCAAGAGAGGGGTACAGGACGTACCAATACAAGAGTGAGAACAGGAGAGGGGATCGGAGAGAAGCTTCCCGACGGGATATAGCTGCCGATCGAGAGTGCAGTAGTCGCGGGGAGATTCGAGATTCGCGAAGAATAAACTTCGGTTCGGAAGGGCACATGCAGACTGCAGGACATACTGTAGGCCTTACTGCACATACTATTATAGGCCATGCTGGGAGAGATAGAGTAGGCGATGGGGTAGCGCGAACGACGGGATTAAACCCGGAAGTCGCGGAGTACATACCGGTAGGTAGGCGAGAGGTAGGTAGGCCTATATCGGTACAGCAGCATGACTATAATACACAGGGACATAACATATATCCAGGGGAGGGGGGAGTTATTGGAGATAGACGTATGGGCCCCAATGTATTAACATCAACCCCAGTACCAAACATACCGGCCGGGGGGGGGGGACAGGGTGACATTCCCCCATCACAATATCGACAATATACCCCGATAGGAGCAAGAATATCGAACTCCCTGGACGAGAGCAGGTCGTGCGGACAGTCACCACCACACGCGGCCATACAGGGGACTACCAGTCCACAGTTAGCTGGGAGCAGGGCCACACCGTGGCAGGGACAGAAAGAAAATAACACCAAAAATAAACACAATCCCAATATACCCAGTAGGCCGAGTCTAGACAACCAAAACATTAAATCGGTACATATAAACCTAAGCGCGATACGTGAAGGACTATACAGGAAACGCTATAATCCAGGATTCCAATGTCAATTACATCGGGACGGAACCCATAAGACCAGGAGTTGCAAGTACTGGCAAGCGTTGCCCAAACGAGATCGTGTAGCCTACACAGACGCAAACGGACTATGTCATCGATGTGTGGTAAAAGGACACAGATCCGGAGAGTGTTGGAAAGGGAAAGGATATGAAAGGACTAAACCAGGGGCAGAGAAGCCCATTAGCAAACATAAGGGAGTCGGGAAAGTAGGAGGAGGCGTGTTGCATACACACGCAGGACGGACACAGTGCGAGGGGGCATTGCACGGGCAGACACCGCGTATACCGAGGGACGAGCGGGGGTCGTCGAGGGCTTTAATGCCAGCGCACATACGAAGGGGGAGGCCAGCAAAGGTAGCACCGAAGAGAGTGTGGCGAAGAGTTAGAGGACGTATAGGAGGGCAGCAGGAGAGTGCCTACTGGAAGAAGGGGCACGTGAGAGTTTTTAGTCGTCCAAAGTTTTGGACTGAGGGGGGTGGGAATGAGGGCGAGACGCCCTTCCCACGCACAAAATATAAAATAATTATTTAATTAGAATAAGAAAATAATTAAATAATAGAGTAGGTAGAAGTTAGGTAGTTAGGAGTTATTTAGGAGGTACGTAGTACCTAGAGTCAGAGTTAGTTAGTTAGTCAGTTAGCACTGATAGTTAGTGTTAGAGTATGAGTTAGAGAGTCTCTCTACCGTTAGAGAGTAGGAGTTAAGGGGTACGTAGTACCGTTAGAGAGTTAGTAAGAGTTAGTAGGTACGTAGTACCTAGTTAGAGTTAGAGTTAGTAGGTACGTAGTACCGTTAGAGAGTTAGTAAGAGTTAGTAGGTACGTAGTACCTAGTTAGAGTTAGAGTTAGTAGGTACGTAGTACCTAATCAGAGTTAGAGTTAGTAGGTACGTAGTGCCTAGAGTTAGAGAGTTAGTAGGTACGTAGTACCTAGAGTTAGTTAGAGTTAGAGGGTACGTAGTACCAATAGTTAGTTAGAGTTAGTAGGTACGTAGTACCGCTAGTTAGAGTTAGAGTTAGTAGGTACGTAGTACCTAGAGAGTTAGTAGGTACGTAGTACCTAGAGTTAGTTAGAGTTAGAGGGTACGTAGTACCGATAGTTAGAGAGTTAGTAGGTACGTAGTACCGTTAGAGAGTTAGTAAGAGTTAGTAGGTACGTAGTACCTAGTTAGAGTTAGAGTTAGTAGGTGCGTAGTACCTAGTTAGAGTTAGAGTTAGTAGGTACGTAGTACCTAGAGTTAGAGAGTTAGTAGGTACGTAGTACCTAGAGTTAGTTAGAGAGTCAGTAGGTACGTAGTACCTAGTTAGAGTTAGAGTTAGAAGGTACGTAGTACCTAGTTAGAGTGAGAGTTAGTAGGTACGTAGTACCTAGTTAGAGTTAGAGTTAGAGGGTACGTAGTACCGTTAGTTAGAGTAAGAGTTAGAGGGTACGTAAGTACCGGCTAGAGAGTAGGAGTAGTAAGAGGGTACGTTGTACCGCTAGCTAGTAGAGAGAGCTAGAGTAGTAAGAGGGTACGTTGTACCACTAGCCAGTAGAGAGAGCTAGAGTAGTAAGAGGGTACGTAGTACCGTTAGTTAGGGGTGTTAGTAGTAGCAGTAGAGGGTTGTGGGCACCGTAAGCGCCACGTAGTTAGAGTTAGTAGGGAATGCGCTGAACTTAGTGGGGCACGGGCGTGATGATGTGTTTGATGTAAGAGCAAGGTATGTTAATTAGGGTGGGTGCCGGGCACAAGAGGTGCCGGGCACAAAAAGAGTAGAGTAGTAGACGGGCACATAGGGTGCCAGGTAGTAGAGTTAGAGAGTTAGAGATAGAGTAGTAGAGTAGAGTAGAGAGGGCACATAGGGTGCCAGTTAGTAGAGTTAGAAGGTGCCGGGCACAAGAGGTGCCGGGCACAAAAAGAGTTAGTAGAGTTAGAAGAGAGTTAGTAGAGTTAGTAGAGTCAGTAGTAGTTCACATAATTAACGTACCCACTCTGCCGGCACTCAGAGCGTCACGTGTAGGCGATGAGACGTAAAGGGGATGTAGAGGAGTAGAGACGGGCACATAGGGTGCCAGAGAGTAGAAGAGTAGAGACGGGCACATAGGGTGCCAGGTAGTAAGTTAGAGAGGTAGTAGTGTAGTAGAGAGGGCACACAGGGTGCCAGGTAGTAGAGTAGAGCAGAGGGGGCACATAGGGTGCCAGGTAGTAGAGCTAGAGAGGTAGTTGAGTAGTAGAAGGGCACATAGGGTGCCAGATAGTAGAGTGGTTGTGGGCACCGCAAGCGCCACGTAGTTAGAAGAGTGGAGTAGAGTTAGCAGAGCTAGTGGAGTAGAGTTAGCAGAGCTAGTGGAGTAGAGTTAGTAGAGCTAGTTAAGCAGAGTTGGTAGACTCAGAGGAGTCAAGTAGAGTTGGTAGAAGTAGAAAGTTAGTAGGAGTTAGTTAGACTTAGTAGAGAGTTAGAGTCAGTAGAAAGTTAGAGGCTCTCAGTTAGAGCTAGAAGTAGTAAGAGTTAGTAGTTAGCAGAGTTAGTTAGATAGTTAGAGTTAGTAAGCAGTAGGTAGACAGTATGATAGCACAGGGGTAGCATTAGAGATTAAAGCCTTAGGGAGTGGCAAGAGAGATAGCGAGAGGTGGTATGGAGATAGTGTGGAGATAGTGTGAGCGCAATTCAAGCGTGGGGGGGAAGGAGTAAGAGGCTGAGTAAGGGACAGAGAAGTCCGAGAGTAGAGTGAAAGGAGAGTAGAGTCAAGGGCGAAAGTGTTGGGGAAACAAAAATCGTGTGAGAGACGAGCACGATCGGCCCGACATGGACGCCAGGCGTAAAGGGTAGCGTTATCATACCCAGAGGGAGCGGCCTGGAAAGCCGACTCCGAGAGAAAAGATTTCCACCCCACACCCGATGCTAGATCGGGATCCAGCGGGATTGTAACGCACTTTTTTGGTTGATGCTATCTTCTTACCGGGAAGATAGCATGGGGGGGAGTGTTAGCTTATTCAATCCCGCCAACACCCCATAAAGTTATTAGCCGATAAGCAATATTGGGAGCCACGAGATTGGGCAATTAACCAACTCGTGCCATCCCAATAAGAGTGGGAAGGAAGCACACAATAGAGGGTCAGGGGCCAAACCCCTAACCGAGAGAGAACACAGGGAGTGAAGGGAAACACTCCAAAGGGTGCCAACAGGGGTATCAACCAATCAGAGGGGGGAAAGGCATCGATTGAGTAGCAATAAGGCCACCGTGCAATATAACCAGTAACCTGTAATCATATCAGTTCAGTTTACTCAGTCAGATCAGTAGGGTGGAACGTGGACTTCTGTCACCGTCCGCTACCGCCATCATACTTATATTACCTATTGTGCATACTATACTATATATATATCAGACTATTATACCTTATACATATAACCGGACACCAGAACTCTTTTACCTTTCACACACGGCGGGGACGCGTGGATAGAAAACCCAAACGGATAAACCGGGATCCGTAGATCCCGTCACAATAAATGTTATTTAACTATTCTAGAACATAAATAAAATAAAAATTATAATGTCCTAGAACATGTGGCTAGTTATTTTTTAATTTTAAATTACCTATTAATTTTAAAAAAATTCAGATTTCAACTTTTACCTGGTATCAACTTGTTGCCAATGTTTTAAATTTTTTTATAGTTTCAAAACATACTAGCTAGTAAAAAAACACTACCTACCATAAAAAGCAACACATCTACTAATGTTCTAGAACACTTACCAATAATAAAAATCGTAAAAATTACCATGAATTTTTTAAATTTAAAAAATGGTCATACAAGCTAAACATGTTATAAAAATACTAGCTATCTTAAAAATTACTAGCTACCTGAAATAATTACATTTATAACACTAAATTTAATAAATTTGTTTTAATTTTTTTAAATACTAGCTATTTTAATTTTAAAAATTACTAGCTATATGTTCTAAAACATTATATTTTATTTTATTTAAGTTCTAGAATAGTTAAATAACATTTATACGGTGTTCTAGAACTCTCCATACTAAATAATACAATAATAATAATTAACAATAAATAAGTAAATAAAATAAATAATAATAAATAAAATAAATAACAATACTAAATACTACTGATTAATACGCACATAAACGCAAGCCATGAAAAATAATCTCCTATGTATAATATATGGCATTGTGATACCATTATTAGAGGGAATGGAAGCCTTATTGTATACGCTCACTGGGATATCCCAGCCGTCGAGTCAGACAATCAATAATAGATTCAACTCACCTTCAATATACTATGTGTCTCCTTGTCTGTGCCACTAATGAACTGCATACACCCCATGTTAAATAAATACATGTTCTGGAATGAATATTTTCGACATAGGCTGCCACTCCTTTGACTACTATCGTTTAACTCCTTTTTTGTTTTAGTGGCATTCTTAATATTATATAGTTGCAATACATGTTAGCATTAGATGGAAACCCTCTCCAGGCCCGCACATCTGGGGCTTCCCCAATACCCAGCCGGCTACTCCAGTTTCCACACAACCAATAGAATCAACTCATGTGATTTAATAACAAAATGGTTTGTAAGTGGCTTATTCCATTAAAAATAATGTAATAAAAGATGTATAAAATAATGTATTTTATACATTATATTGCCAAGGTGCCACAGGAACCTAACTAGCGGCCCGGGTGCACCTGCACCCATTGCACCCCCCCCCCCCCCCTTAATACGTCCCTGTCCATGGTTGCCATAGTAACAATGATTTATGTTTAAAAAGTGTAGTGGTATACGGAACCGTTACCCATATTACTAAGTAGTACACGTAACGTTCAAAGAACAAAGTAATACACAAAGTAATTACACAAAGTAATACGTACACGTACAAAGTAATTTAGATTCTAGAATATTCTATATTAGTTTGAGTAGTTTTTGAAACAACAACATTAACGTTGTTAATACCTACCAAGTGCAGTTTGCTTTTATTTATTGTGAGAGTGGTGACTTTAAATCTAAACATCACATACTTAATCACTCTCATAGGCACGACCCTAATGCAGTTGAGATATATAGCATTCTAAGCAGCAGCTTGGTCTAGTGGTGACATTACTGTGCTTCCGATTAGGGAGCCCGGGTTCGATTCCTAGATGGGGACTGTTTGGGCACAGTGCTTTAAATGCTGCAGCCTAACCCAACCCCGGCTTTCATCCTTCAGTGGTCGATAAATGGGAACCAAGGCAACTTGGGAAACAGATTGGAAGGGTTTACTGTGGAAGATCACCCATGGTGGTGAACAGGCATTCCTTGGCTTAACGAGCCTAAAAGATTCCCCCATTCATATATAGCATTCTGGAAAGTGAGGATAGTGCAATATTTTTGCACAGAACCATGGTCTTTTCTTCCTTCTTTTATTCATTTTTATTTAAATACATATGCCTAGCTAACATGTTTTATATCATCATGTAACCGCTGGCGGAACTGGCACCTTAATAAGTTCCACTTAAATGCATTATGCTAATTATAAGTTGTTGATGAAATGCAATAAAACACATTCGTAGGGCCTTCGCTCACACGTAAGTCCAGATGTGCGTAGAGGTAAAATTTAATGGACCTGCCATCGCACCTCACGGGACACAGATGAATTATAGAAGTCTGTCTGTGTGTAGAATTTCTAAACATTTTATAGACTACTACTTTTTTTGCGTCCAAACATCCAAACGAGATTGGACATTATTTGGCATCCAAACAAGGACCACAGAAGGTCCACTAATTACCCCTGCAATCACAAATCACAAATCTGTTGGTCAGACACGGGTTCATGTCGGTTATTCTCGGGACAGTCAATTGGATGGTGCCACGTGTTGCTCCGGTACTTTACGCGGAACATGTAGCAACTGCCGTTGCACGAGATCTTCCAATCAATGTAACATTGCCTTCCATTAGGGGTCAATGGATGCACTAATCAGGCACCGGTTAATCCAGTGCCACAGCCAAGTGATCCTCAGATAATCCCCTGGTTTGGTCAGTCAATCCCGGTTTCGTAATTCCTCAAGAAGCTTATAAACCGAGCTTATAACTTAATAGTTCATTGGCAATGTAATCTATTTCTGCTGCCTCCAGGTGCGGCTGACCAGTAGATTGTTTCAGAGATGTCTCGCCTTCTCAACCTGACTTGATTATTCCAGCCCTCCTGTTTCAGAAGCCATCAAATTCATCCAATGCTGCGACTCATTGGCGGGTTCTGGAAGGCTGTTTTACTTCTTGGAAACTCGGGCTCTTTGATGAACTAATAAAAGAGGCCAGTGTGATCCAGGCACATCTCATTCGTAGATCCTCAGGTACCGCTGACCTCCATAATGCCTCAGCAGAGCGTGCAATCTGCTGTCATATGTTGGTGGGCAACGTAAGTGCTGCTGTTTGCAGTCTGGATGAGTTATCGAAGGGAGGTGTCCTCAAACTGGATGAGTCAGTAACTGACAAGAACGGCATCACAAAGATGGTGAAGGAATTTATCCTTGACAAGCATCCCCCTGCAGTTCCAGCAGACCCATCAACACTACTTGGGGAGTCCCACCGTGCACCCAAGTACCACAGTGTTCTTTTCGAGAAGATTGACTCCCAAATGCTTCTGAGCAGCCTCCTCCGTATCCATGGTAATGCTGCTGGACCATCTGGACTACATATCCAAGGATGGAAATTATTAGCAACTCGATTCCGAGGTTATTCCACTGAGCTGTGTTCTAGTATCTCTACGGCTGCAAAGAAGATTGCTCAGAATTCACTGGACTCTCCCTGTCTTTCCTCCCTAGTTTATGCTTGCCTTGTAGTCATTGACAAGTGCCCTGGGGTCAGGCCGATTGGAATTGGTGAGATTCTCCGCCATATCATAGGAAAGTCGGTGATTGCTTGTATCTCCGATGACTTACAACAGGTTGGAGGGTCAGTTCAGTTGTGTTGTGGTCAGAAGGCGGACATTAAGCATGCATTCATAGTCTAAGTGATGCCTTTGCGAAGGACAGTTGTGAGGCAGTTTTACAGGTAGATGCTAACAATGCCTTTAACTCTATTAACCGTGCATCCGCAACCCAGAACATTGGTCTAGTTTGCACAGCTCTAAAGACAATAGTGTCAAATTGTTACAGCCAGCCCACAAAACTTTTCATTGAGGGCTAATACATTTCCTCCTCTGAGGGATTCACCCAGGGCGACCCGCTTGCAATGCCAAGCTATGCAATTGGAATGATCCCACTCTTGGATGAGTTGGAAGAGGCATCCGACACACTCCAGAAGTGGTATGCAGATGACAGGAATGCTGCTGGAGAGCAGTCAGAGCTCAGAAAGAAATGGTACGTACTATCCAGACAGGGGCCACTATGGGTACTTCCCCACCAAGTGTACACTTCTTGTGAAACCTGAGTTCCTTGCCAAAGCCCAGCAACTTTTTCCCAAACCATGTTTCGCCATTGGCATCTGAGGTAGTCATCTCCTTGGAGGTGTAATTGGTAATGACGAGTTCTGTGTCGAGTTTATTCAACACAAGGTCGCAGAGTTCATCCAACAGGTCAAACAGCTAGAAGCCATAGCCCCATTGACCCCCACTGTGCCTATGCTGGTCTTGCCCTAGGGTTGTCGGCCTGGTGGCGTTACATCTCTCAGGTAGTAGCAGGAGCGACCATGCAGTTTGGAGAACTTGAGGATGCTGTTACTAACTAGCTGCGCTCACCGGTCAGCCCACTATATGCCCCTTGGAACAGAACCTCATGTCCCTACCTGTGCGACTTCGAGGGTTGGTAGTGCCACTCCCATGCGACCTGGTGACACAGTTCAATAACTCTCGGTCATTATGCGAGCCATTCAACCAATTTGATGACCCAACAGATGTAAGGAAAGCACCGGAGGAAGCCGCGAAGGGGATAAAGGCAGTAGAAGCAGTCTGGCTAACAGTGAAGGAGGAAGAACTAAAAACAGCACTGCCCCAGAACCAACTATGACTTCAGGAGCTGACCTCAGAAGGGTGCACCATCCTGGCTAAACTCTCGACTGGTGACGTTACACTGAACCCATCTGAACAAACAGGAGTTCCATGATGCTTTGTGCCTGCTCTTCGGTTGGCAGCCACGACTTCTCCCGGCCCGGTATGCCTGTGGGACACGATTTTCCATCAATCATGCTTTGTCGAGTCCCACAGGTGGCTACCCTTCCATCCGCCATAACGAAGTCCGTGGCTTCCTTGCAACCACCCTGACCGAAGTAACTCATAATATCGCTGTTGAGCCTCACTTGCAGCTAGTCACTACTGGTGAGCAATTCAGCTTTCACTCACTTTCACTCTGACAACAACCCAGATTATCAAACATTTTAGAATTCTCCTGTCTGAGAAGAGCGAGATGCCTTATTCGGATTGCGTCCACTGGGTTGTCGGGAAGTGAGCTTCGCCCTTCTCCGTGCCAGCCTAATGTGCCTCTGAGGTGCACGCTCTGGTCGACTTCGAACTGTGCGCTGCAAGGCTCCCATAACTATTTTTAATACCAATTTTGCTGATAGAATATAGGGAGCTTATTTTCACTCCACCTCTACTAAACTGGAAGACATGGGGGGAAACTGGATGCAAATCCCATCTTGGCGAATTAATATCCTGCCTCAATGTTAAATTATCAATTTAAGGAAAGGAGCAGGTTACAGTGGCATGTTATTTTAACCAAAACAATAAACTAAACACAATAGAACAGGTTACAATTTTATTTTTGAGAGTAATCAGATAGATGTTATTTGTGTCTAATTTCCCCTGGAGAGGGATGAATTTTTATTGCGTCCAGTTTCGGGGGGAAACTGGACGCAATAAAAATTCATGAATGAGGGCCCCCCCCCCCCCCCCCCCCCCCCCCCTATCTGAAACGGGGGGATGTAACCTGTCGACCTCAAACACCCTTATTCCCAAAAATTTATTTGTTATATTATATATAGACTATTGTGTTTTTTAAACTAAAACAAAAAAATAAATTACACCAATACACCAAAAATCAATAGAGCGATCACAATTTTATTATGTAAAAAATCTTTGCTAACATTACTGGAAATTATTACATTTCCCTGCAGTGGAATTGTATGTGCAGTACTGCAGTGAAATTTTTGATATATTTAAAAATTTGATGCGTCTTCTAGTTTTCGAGATGTAGCAATTAATGTGTAACACGCCAGTATAAATATTACAAATTTCCAATTGAATTAGAGCTTATTGTGAAATTAATTAAATTATTCTGGAACATCACCAATTTGCTACTTACTTTTCCCTACTTCTCCTTTTGTTTGGACTGTGTATGCAAATTTACACAGAATTTCCTTGAATAAACATATGATCCACAAAATAAAATTTTATAGACTTTTTGGGCATTAACAAGGTAATATAGAATCCAAAATATGTGGTTCGTATTGATTGCGAAATACTTATGGGTTTTTTTTTGCTAGATTGACTCGACTATAAGTAATAAGAGCTATATAAGTCATTGTTCATAAAATATCACTTGTATAGCTTTAAGGCACGAGTAGCCAGGGAAATAAAAAAACGACGGCCATAAAAGCTTTAAAGTGCTAATTATGAACAATGGCGAATATAATTTAATTTAATTGTGGGGAATTATGTGTAATTGTGCACTTAAACTTTCTAGAACAACCTAATAATGACGCGGTGACATACTGATTATACTGGAAATACATAGACATAAATAACTAATAATAAACTGATAAAATACTGATAAATAAATACATAAATATATGGCGTAGGGACATACTGAGAAATAATGTCGCACTGCGATATAAAGCTGGAAAATATGTCGCCCTGGCGATTTGGTAGTGCGAAATTAATTCCATACAAATAAATAAAAGCTAGTTGTTATACAAGCAAGCAAAGCAAGCAAACGTATTTTTTAAAATATTTTTGACGGACACCATGAAAAAATAGGGGCAACCACCGAAAAGTATCAAACTGATGAAAATTATAATTATTGGAAAAAGATCCGCCGATAAAAGTTAGGAAAAGTCATGTATTTTGGGCATTTAATTTCAGCGCTTTGTATGTTTAGGATTTGTTTAGAATTTGTTGAGAGTATGTTTAGAAGTCTATGGTTCTATCTTCTATACAACTGTTTGTAATTATTGATCTCATCCTACTAAAAGTGTCATGTCAATTCGTCAAGACTCTACCATCTTCGCGGCTTGCCCCACTGGTACTGTATATTTGACATATAACACTCGGTTTTTAAAATGCCTTGCGCTGTAATTATTTATAGTTCTAGATTATCTCTAAAAGTAAAGTGAAATAAACACCAGTCTAATTTATCTTGCATGGAGGGCGCCACACTAACTCCCAAGGGTCATCAACCCGTTACTATGTCATCAACCCGTTACTATCCAATCATTTTTTTGCTCCCCCAGCAGAACCCAGGATCCCATTGTACCGCTGGGTTTACATGAATATTAATTTCTAAAGTGTCTTGCATAGTTTATACATCATTTAGTGTGAGTTGAACACCATATACTACTGTGGAAGCAGTTCAGGCGCCAGTACCCACTCGGTCACTGCGACATGTGAGTCAACCTGAACCTAGATTATATGGATTGTAGTAAATAGACAAATTATTAATCACGATTTGCTGGTTGGGATAATTATGTGAAGGTATAATTATGTGCGTGCAGTGAGTAGATATATAATGGTTTGCTTGCCATAATTATGTACAGTTGTAGCCAAAATTGGGTATATTTAATCTCATATCATTATGTTACAACATCAAAACGAACCGCCTGTACTGAATATAATTATTGTCCAAATGTAATTAATTTATTGTTGGTAACTATCAAACTATCCACATAATATAAAGCCACTACTATAAGTGCAGGTAAATTACCAGCTAATAAAAATTATTAGTTGGTAATTTACCTGCACTTATAGTAGTGGCTTTATATTATTCCCAACATAATTCAGATACAAACTTGTAAATCTATTATTGGGATTTTTAAAAAATCATTCTGCTATTGAATTTTATGCAAACATACATTTAGATCAGTATAAAATTATCTTAACTCAATATCTCAAAAAGTTTTCTGATAGTTTTATGAAAGGTTACTAGGTAGAAATTGACACAACATTTCAGAACCATTGCTAAAATAACTAAACATGTAAAACACTAGCTATGGAAAGTTGTAAGGCCCATCTAACATATACAGAATAATTGATTGGTTCCACATCATTTCACAAAAATAAAATTTTTTTCAAAATTAAATTTTGGTCTAAGTTGCAAAAAGAACAAAGTTTTAAAAAGTTCAACAATTTAAAATAACAATGGCACAGATCTATAAAGTAGTTTATCACTAAAAGATGGATATTTATTTTAACTGGCCCAATTTTAAGTGCTGGTTGTGCATGAATGGGGACGAGTGCATATGATGATGTACTTTGGATGTGAATACTTGTACGTGATGATATATATATGCTTGTTTATTTTAATATTATTATTATTATTATTTGCATTTGAGCAAGTTTTCATTTACAGTTAGACGTTTGGCTAAAGAGGACTTAATAAAACACAGTTGTTAGAAATAAATGTAAATGTATTTCAGTTAATTTATTCAAACATAAATAAATCTTGTACAAAATATAAGTTATAATTTTTGATCAAAATCTCAAATGGACCTATCAGATCGAACAGAAAACGACTGTCACCATGGAGCCAGGATGGATGATGACGGGTATATAGAAATTGACTCTATTTCCCGACCAGAAGGTCCCTTACCACAGCCACTGAGGAATATCGTCGATAATACCCCGTACCTACAACCCCATACATTGCGCGAAGCCAGAGGATCTGGTTTGCTGAGTCAGAGTCAGATGCAGAGCAGAAACCAAGGCAGCTCTACTAGGTACTTTGGATTTTAATATGCTATTCATACAGCCTTATAAAAAAGTTATTGGTTCACATAAGATTTTACTCTATACTACACTGTATAACTATGTCTGTCTGACTGCCACATCAAAAACCCGAATATCATGGCAGTTGCATCCATAGCGTATGGGAACCATTTCCACTGGGGGACAAAGGTCAGATTTTCGCCCCCTTTGCCAATTTAAACAATGTTGAGATTTTGCACATTAAATCTATCTTTTTAAACAATAATACAGCACTTTGATAACTGCCTTAAGGCAGTAATAAAGGTATAGATAAAGTAACAACGCTTTAATACTCAACAATTTCGCCCCTTTTACGACTGAAATTTCGCCCCTAGAAATTTTCTGGGGGGGGGGGGGGGGGGGGGGGGGGGGGCAATTGCTCCCCCGTGCCCCCACGTCCTGTATGCCTATGGTTGCATCGCGGAAACTTTTTTGAACTTCTAACTAAATCAGGTCAATGTAACTATTTTCCTATCAATTCTACTATTCGTCACCACAGTAACTGTCAAGAATCCCTAACTAAGATCTGCTGATATATACAACTTGCAACAAAGCCAGACAGTAAAGATGATAGTGTCAATTAAATGTTTTATGCTTTCAAAACTTAGGCATAGATGTTAGGAAGTAATTGTATTGTTATCTAACCGTTTCTTATTATAGAGAAAATTATCCTAATGAAGAAGAGGATCCTCAAAGGAACACACATATCGAAGACGACAAGATGCACAGATACAACTGGTACAGCTTGCGGAAGATCAAAAGAGGACTGTTATTCATTCTTGTTGTACAGTTACTAATGATAGCCGCTATGTGTTATCTATATGTTGTCTGTATGCCTCTTATCAGTGTAAGTAAGAGTAGTAGAGACACTAGCAAGGTAACCGCTCAAACACTGAAACAACAACAGAAAGACACATTATACTTGAGTCGCGTCATAGAGGATATACACAATGAGATAGAAAGGTTGGAAGGTGTTCATACAGATGATATTAATAACATTTCAAAATTACTAAATGATTTGCATTATTTGGCTAAAGACTTCACTAAGGAAAGTATTAACAACTTAACAGAATCGATCAATAAAGATCTATTGATGATGAAAGAAACGATTGACAGTCAGGAATTGAATATGGAACTACTTACTAGTAATTATAGCATATTACTTGAGACTGTTGATACCCATGACAGTGTCATCGACGAAATTCGTTCTAATATTAATAATTATAACAGCGAGATAAATTCCCTCACCGTTAAAGTAAACAAAGCATTGGGAATCAGATACATTTCTGTGTTTGGTTGCTATTGGAAGTGTAGTGCAAAGTATGTGTACAGGCAATGCGGATCAGGAGAAGTAGTTGCTGGCGTCTGCACTTCCTCTTCGCTTGGTGGGTGCGGATCTCCATATTGCAGAAATTAATTTCTTGCGATCATGTGTTGCAGCGCTAATGTTCCTTCTATATTATAAACCGTTATTGTATCATAATAGAGTAGGCCTGATTTTTTTTAATAAATCAAAAACTATTGAAAATTATTTGACAATACCACACAATAATGTATAAAATACTTGTAGGCTACACCCGCACAACAATGTTCTATTACCTTTTGCTACAGTTTTGTTTTATTGCTAATAAACGTTTTCTTGGGTCAAAAGTAAATTTTTACCCTTTACAATGAATGGAAATTCGCCCCCTTATTAAGGAGCTCTTAGCTTCTTTCCTGTCTCAATTTATCAGCAGATTTTTGTTGGACATGAAGAAAGAAAAAAAAACTGGCATTTAGCTCCCTGATTGGCTAGAGCTACAACATCACCTATAGGCCTTCCCAAGCAGCCTTTAATCAGCCTTGATAGGCAGACTGTTGGTAGAAGTTCATTCATTCCCTATCCATCCACTCATACTCCATGTAGGAGGAGGGAGATGTGTGTGTTTAGGTATGCGGTCAATGACATCAATATTATTACTAAGTTAAAAAGGAATAATACTAATATTCACTACAACCTGAGGTGTGTGTTTATCAGTTTATGAACTGATGAATGGAATAAATTATTGTTTTACAAAAGTGATTATTTGTGTAAGCTTACTTATTTGCTCTATTATTATTTAATTCAAATGTACACTAGAAAGCCAGCAAGCTGGCTATAAGAAGACCGTCTTATAAGACAACAAAACCGAAAAACTAAAAGATAATCTAATCCCCAATCAAATATCAATCGCAATCAATATGTAAACCTCTCCCACCTTCCATGCAGCCTTGGAGAAAGCAGAATTAATGCCATGACCAGTTCGGAGTTCTCAATAGACAACCCACCCCAACCATTGGATCAACGCACCCCAACCAGGGCGTATCTCTGCCTTGCATCCTTAAGTGGTAGCTAAATGAGTACTGGAGTTTCCTCTGGGGAGTAAAGTAAAAAATGTTTGTAAAAAATTATATTGAATTTAGATTAAAGGAATGTAACTCGTAAGTAAACGTCACATTGGTAAACTAGTACAGCTTACATACTACGTACATATATTTTTTAAACCCTAATGTCTCTTATGTTACAGTAGAAATACGCTCATTTACTACATATTTTGCGTCCAAGCAACATATTGGTTAACCCTACGTTGGGTGATTTGGCAAGTATATTAATTATATATAAAATATTTAATATGTTAATATAAAGAGGATGCGGTGGAACAGTAGTTGATGTAAAAGATAAGTGTAATGCGTAGGTAAACGTCACATTTATAAACCTGTGCAGCATGTACTACGTACAGATTGTTTAGGCCCTAAAGTCGCTTAAGTACAGTAAAAATACGGTCGTTTACTATATTTTGCGTTTAAGCAAAGATTGTTTTAATTTTATTTTCGTTTTAATTTTAATTTAATTTTAATTTTAATTTTAGTTTTAGTTTTAATTTAATTTTAGTTTTAATTTTATTTTCGAAGTATATTAATCACAATTAAATTTAATACGTAAAACAGATAAACGCGTTGGAAAAAGTATTCGTTAAGAAGATAACGATTACATTCCTGGGCGGACATCTTTTGTGAACTATTTTTCAACTTCAATACCCGGAAGCGGGGATTTGTGCGGATATTATACTTCCTGGTTCAGTTATTTACTGTATATTTCTATGTATTTTTATGTATTGTAAATATTTTTATTAGAATTTAGTTTAAAGATGCCAATACTAATTAAATGTCGGAATCGATTTTAGAAATCTTTAGGGATATAATACGTAGGTTATATGCCACATTTAGTAACTATGGTGCGGCTTGTACTACGCACAGGTTGTAGGCCCTATTGTGTATTTTGTACAGTAGAAATACGCTCATTTACTATAGCCCCCACGAACGTGTTGGGTATAACCAGCCAGCATAAGTATATTTCTTTAATTTAGGATTACACGTTATAGAACTGATAACGAAATAATACATACTGTATAGGTGTTTGGGTCTTTTTCCCTGGGGTGTCATTAATAAAGGTGCGTGTTTGTTTAATGTTGTTTACTTGCTACTATTGTTTTGAATGGATCTGTTTAGGCAATTTGCTGTCACGTATATGTAATATAAAGAAGGATAGGCCCTAAAAACTACAAACTACGCGTAGTTACAAGGGAGTGGACCTTGGGCAGCACCCCACCCCGGGGTCCTGTACCGGTCCGGTACCTAGACCAGTACTACATGACCACTGTGGTGTGGTTGGTTGCGGTTACGGTTATTTGTTCTACTTCAGTACTTACCTAGGCCTATTATATAATAAAGAACTTGTTGTTTTCTCATTTAGTCACCAGGGCTGTAATAACTCCAAAAAGAAAACCTATATTTCCTATATTATTTGTTACGATGCAATCAATTGACATCTCACGTAGTACGGGCTTGTGGTGCCGTAGGACTGGTGTAACAATAGAGTCAAAATACTGGGTTAATGATAGGTAAACACGGTCTTGAGCGGGTTGTGATGGTGTTGGTCTAGCTACTGTAAATAGTTCGGGGTGCCATAAGCTATTGAGGAAATCCTCTGGGTAACCAGATACCAGACAGTCTGTGAGGTAGCAGTCTCTTGCACACATATAACTCTGGCCACCCCCAGTTAAACGCCAGAACCTGTGTAGTTGCCCACGTACCACACCATGAAGGCACGCACTGGTGTGGAAACTACTATAGGGGATGGGCATTTTGTGTGATAAGGGTTTAAAAAATACACCCGGGTGCACCAAACCACGTTCATGCATCAAATCTAAGTCTAGGAAGGTAGACCTAGTGTTTGAAAACTCGAATGTGAATTTGATGTTATCACTATCAAAAAGCTTATGAAAGGCGGAGTTATAATTTCCCACAATGGCGTCTCTCTCGCTGTCGAGCAACACTCTACTAAAAATCGTCTCACAATCATCTACAAATGATTTAAAATAAATTGTACTATAAAGGGTGACTAAATTCACATGCTGGTGGATCCTATCTACAGTAATAACCGACATGGCCTTCCCGTAGGGGACCCCCATTCCAACAACTTTAATCATCAAATAAAAATTATTCTGAAACTTAAAATAATTATGGGTTATGACAAAATTAAAAATGATGATAACTTGTGTTGCTGTGAATCCAGAGTTCTCCAAAAGGTCGGGGTTCTCCTGGAGGACGTCATTTAAAGCTGATCTCACCAAATCCAGATCCATGCTGGGGTACATGTCAACCACGTCAATTGACATGAATGTGACACTCGGAAAACTACCTCTCGGTAAATCCCTCTTAGCAGCCGTCGAGTCTGGAATGTAGTTAGGCATTCTGCTAAGGACTGGTTGGATTATGGAGTTTAGTAACTTCCCCAAAGGTTCAACCAGGGCCCCGGTCGTGGATAAGATCAACCTCGCCTTCGGGAGACGTATGTCAACTCCCCAACTGATCCACTCAGAAGGATCCTTGTGGTCTTTCAGGAGGGGGAACACATAACCAATCGATGGATGGGTAGGTAGAAGGTAACGCCGCAGATACTCGTCCTCGAGATCCAGGGATCGAACTGCGCATTTAAGCTCAGCGAGAAAGCGATTCGATGGATCACTATCTACATAGTTTACGGTAAATGTCCACATCTTCTAAAGATCTCAGAATCTCCATATCTTTAAGCGCGGTATCAATAATAATAACGTTACCCGTCTTGTCGCCCTTCACAATCGATATCGATTTGTCCGACCTAAGAGCCCGTTATCCCTGTAAATGGTCATCCTTTAAGTTAGGTTTAACTCGTTGATTAATAATCACCAGCCTCGATCTATCAATGCTGCTGTGTAGGTCACTAATAAACGCCTCAATGTCATCATTTTGGGATCTTAGAGCCACGTATCTGTGTTTTGTAGGTATCCTAGGGCATTCATAGGTGAGCTGAGGCCTAGTCTGTGACACAATGAGGTTGGAATTTACACCTGGTACAGATCTAGCTAAAGGAGGCATAGGGAGCATTACCCAAGATGCCACCGAAAGATCTGTCTCTCGACGAATGGGAGTTGATAAAATCAAGACTCCTCCATTAGGATCTAATTGCCAAAGAGGATTATCTCCAACAACATCTCCAGCCCGAACTGGGAGGTCTGAGATGGGTGTTGATATACCAGTTGGTTGTGTGCGTACAAAACCAGAACTATCAGATGGGAACAACTGCCTAGAAACCGCCTCCATTCTTCCACCATGGGGACCGTTTAAAGACATCCGAAGGCAATCTCTACTTAAAATCGATACGTCATTGCTCAGTCCTGTTAAACACTGCGTTACATCATCAGTATGGTAGAATGGTAGATAGCACACTATATTTCTCGGTGTTTCATCGTTAAAAGAGACCCCCGAGCCATTATGCAGCTCAATGTCCCGGTCGCGAACAACAGCGCCATTCTCTGGTAGGTAAACTTGGGTGTCTGCTGCTCTCTCACAGTTCCGTGTTATATTCCGCAGTCTCGTTGCAAGGCGCGCAACCGAGGTTTGCGCGTCTAAAACGTCCCGCTCCATTTGCCGATGTGTTGGAATGAAACCGAAACCTAGACTCAATATATCCTCTTGTTGATTCGTCAAAGTTTTAGACCCCAACCTGCCTGCCTTAGAGGAGAGAGAATCCATAATGTATGTTTCAAATAATTCCCTGAAGTCGGCTTGTCAGTTTTTGAGGAATTTTATAGGTTGATGATTGATAATGAATGATGAGGGACCCAACTACACTACGTTTGTCTATATGGATGGTCTCCTTACAGTTCATTACCCATTACACTTACAATCATATTATTCTGCAACCAAATAATTTACTCTTTTAGACGAATTTGTGCATTTTTTTGCCGGACTAACAAATTTTGGCGATGTTCTGTGCGAGATTGGTGATATTCGAAAAGATTCTGAGGCACAATAATGTTGCTCAAGTGACTGAATAACCCAAATATAATAGTTGGTGCATACTCGACGAGTTGAAATCGGTGAAATTCGACATTAAATTTTCAAAACCGCTATTTTTCAGTGATCCCGTGATCGAAACGCCACAAAAAATATAGTCTTGTGCGCAACAAAAATCTATGTAGAGTTTGTTATTAAAATTTTTGCGTACCTGCTTGAGTTTTTGAGATATTGGATGGTTATACACACATAGACACACAACCACATCGTGTTTTTGAACGGCTCAATTCTTGACAAAAACTACGCTGGCCTATTAATAGGCCTATTAATATTAGCTTACGAAAAAAACCAAAGTGATTAATTCTATCGAAGGCTTTATACTAGCATCTAATATGCATACAAACACTGGCGTATTTTGTGATAGATAATAGTTAATTACTTCCTTCAACGCATATACACATGTTTCGGGCCCCAATTTTTCTTTAAAGCCAAATTGGTTATCCGAAGTTTTTAACTTATTAATACACCTATTATATATTATACATTCTAGAATTTTACCAAGTACGGATGATATAGCTATCCCTCTATAATTATCTTTACTACTAATATCCCAAGTCCAATCCTTAATTACTGGCAGTATGACAGAGTCAATCATTCCAGATGGTAAGTACCTGCCCGTGTACAAATATACTAGTAAAAAGCACAGATAGAACCTTAAATAAATTTAGACTGCACCCATTTAAAAAATGCTCAGCTGTTAACATATCCGGACCAACAGCCTTATTGGTATTTAAACTATTAATTGAATCAATAACCTCATGTAAGGCCGAGTTCACACAACTGAGTCAAAGTCAAAGTCAAAAGACAAAATGTAAAACATAATCACAGGAAATTAAATATTTTCTAGAATGCCCTTATGTATTATATTGGGCCTACATAATGTATTATTATTTATTATTGCTAGCTAGCTGTATTTATTTTCATTTGACTTTGACTTTGACTCGGTAGTGTGAATGCGGCCTTACTTAACAATATCATAGTCTAAAAACACGTTTGGTAATCCTAATTTAACCTTATCTGAAACATAACCTTTGTTTGAATCATCATTTACACAATTAAATTGCTGTGAAAAATGATCACTCCACATGTCACCAATTGCACTAGCGCCCAGGGCACCGCCCACTTTAATAGGGGAAGGACTACTTGTAGAGGTATATTTCCTCGCTTTATCCCCTTGGTCCTGAAAAGTGTGGCTCCAGTCTACTATTTACATTCTTTACCACCGGTGGTATTACATTAGATTCAGTAACAATATCAAATACAGTAAGTAACGGAATATTGTCTTCAATAGAATATTGAAAAAGCACTTTAATATTTATAGTATAAGTCTTTAATTGTTCTGAGCATAACACATGATCTAACCACGATTTACTAGAATGAGCTTCACTTACAAAGGTGTAAGATTCGCTTGGTAGAGTAATTACGTCGGCAATAATGGAGAGATTATTATAAACTGACCAATCATAAAGCTCTGTATAAAATGAAGTTCCAGGGTGGGAATTAAAATCAGCCATAATCGAAATGTGTCTCTAAAATACATTGCAATGTACCTAGACACTCAGAGTATTCATTTTCATTTTCCCGACACTGAAATGGCATATAAATATTTACTATGAGTAGTTCTTCACTGTTCTTTAGTTTAACATTTACGCCAATGATTCTACAGATGCTAAGCATTTTGTTCCATAAGATAGCAACTCCGCCATAAGGGCGGCCTCTTAACCCTAATAGTACCGGGCTATAAAATGTTGTACAAATACCGGGGGGGGGGGGGGGGGGGGGTTAATATTGACCCCCCCCTCTAAAATCTACAAATATTTACGAAAACGTCTGATTTTTTGTTTGTACGTAGGTATCACTTGTCTGGATCCGACCGAAAAAAAATTTTTTGAAAAAAATGTACTGGGGTGGATATATTGCAGCACCAAAATTACAAGTAGTGCACAATTTTCACCAAATTTGAAAGTTATATTTTCGGCTAATTATTTTTCAATACAGGTTTTCTGGGGTGCAAAATACATTGGAAAATATTAAAAAATGATATGATTACTCTAAATGGCTGTTTAGTCCTCTCTGCGTAGGAAAAAAATGAAAAAAACAAGTAACCAGCACTTTTCAGTTAGAACACAAAATTTTTAATTCACTTATACGATGCTATAAATTCACATTTTCAGGTTTTCGAGGGCTCTGATTCTAATGGAATACATTTCTAATATGCCAGATCATTGGTACTTGTATTTTTCGGCGTAATTTGGCAAATTTTGGTGCTAGCACCAAAGTTTGTACCCATCACCAAAAAGTACAAGTTTATGATCTCCAGTGCTGTTTTTATTGATTCCATCGGATTCAGGACCCTCATAAACCCGTATAACGCAAGAAACAAGGTGATACTATCTACTTATCAATTTGCATATTTTCCAAAATTTGGTGCAGGTACAACAATTTTCACTCACCGGCGAAAAATACAAGTTTGAGAACTCTTATGAAATTTTTACTGATTCCATTGAATTCAGAACCATCACAAACCCGTATAACGCAAGAAACAAGGTGACACAATCAATTGATATATTTGATGGTTTTCAAAATTTGGTGCTAGCACCACATTTTGCACCCACATCCGAAAAATACAAGTTTGAGATGTCTAGTTCGATAGTTATATTTTCCATTGAATTCAGAACAGCCATAAACCTCTAAAACGCAAGAAATAAATTGTCTCAAGCAATTTTATCTATTCAATAAATTTTCAAAACTTCGTGCTAGCACCAAAATTTGCACACAGCACCGAAAAATACAAGTTTGATACGCATGGTGCAACTCGTATATATTTCATCGAATCCAGAAACACAAAAAACCCCAATTGCGTAAAAAACAAGTTTCAAACGATCAATTTACAAAATTGACTTATTTCAAAATTTGGTGCTGGCACCAAAATTTGGCACCCACCGAAAAAAACAAGTTTGAAATTTCTAAATAAATTTATATGAATTCCATCAAATTTCTAACACCAAAAAACCGGTGTAAATCAAAAATAGAGATGTTACAATTCATATTTAATGAAATGTAATTTTCAAAAAACGTCTCAAAAAAAGTGCCAAAAGTAGGGTTAAAAAATGGTGCTATAACTCGAAAAGTAGCCAATATTTTTGAAAACGGTTTTCACTCCTAGGAAGACAATAGATTTTTAGGAAAAGTCATAAAATTTCAGATTCCCAACTGCGTTTGTTTCAGAATGATAATAAAAAAACCACGGGGGGGGGGGTCATATTGACCCCCCAGGGTTTAATAGGGTTAAGGGGCCCAGCAGACAAGTCTACTGGTGCAACACCCCTCCCACAAAATCCAGGATGAATTTCGTTTAAAAAACCTTTCTCCTGTTTTGGTAACCATGTCTCTTGCAAAAGAAGAATGTCACAAGAATCAGATGGCAGAAGATTTCTGACATCCTGCAGACCAACTGGTCCAAGCACATTCTTACAATTATAAGAAACTACATTCAGTTTCGTTAGAGTGGCCATATCAGTATATCAGGTGAGATAACTATAAAAAATTATATATAAATCATAAAAAAGAAAAACTATATAAAAGGAATATAAAATACTGAAATAAATACTGCAACTCGAAGCCTGTTCTGTTACTCAGTTGCCTCATTATCAGAAAGCACTGCATACAGATTGTTTGCCAGCGGTGACTGTAATTGAGAATCCGTTGATGTTTCATTCATCACGTCTACAACAGATTCCGCCCTGTCAGCGATAACAGCCGCCTTATTAGCAGATATAGCCGTAGGCAGTTCTCCACTGGGTCCATCCAGGGTAAATATATTATATATATTGGCATTATATACATTTATTTCAGCAAGATTTCGCCATAGTAAAAAACAAACAAACAATATTATTAAGCACAATCAATGTTAAGATGAATGTAGATCTGTCAGATCTGTTAGATAGATCATTTTAGAAGGTGAACCATCGCTGAATTCCATGCAGCTGGGGTGTTTAAGGTAGATTGTAAGTTTTACACATTTTACACTGTTCGATACAGAGAAATTTGTTTGATTCGAATTTGTTCCCAGGGCCTGATTTTATGTACACCTAATAACAACTCAGTAAATTGAAGTAGAAGCTTGAAAATCCAATAATAAAGAGTTAATTGTATTTTATTTATTTATCAAGCACGTTAAGTAAAAAACTAACTTAACTAACTTGATCGGTATGCTGCATTGCAGCTGCATTTTTAAGAATGCTGTGCCGGCTTGTCAACAAAATTGCACCGCCACAACTCCCTATCACCCATGACATTTGCTAGATCATCCGCATCTTTAAGGCCAGTGTCCTTTAAGATGCGTCTCAAGAAAGTCATGGGCTGTCCACCATGCTTATTCACTCCATGAGGCTGCCAAAGTACAAGATTATGCACTGGCTGGTCCTCACGGCGAAAGCAATGTCCTGCAAAGCGGAGGCGATTTTGATCTAGTGTCAAGCTTGGGGGAACCAATGAGACACCTCCAATGTTATATAGTGTCTGGTTGGAGATGTGTGCATTTTACTTGACACAATGAACCCGGCGTAGCATTCTTGTGAATGTGCCATCCAGAGATTTGGTGTCCTCAGCAGTTAGAGCCCAGCATGGACTCCCATAGAGGAGTACTGGAACTACTGCTGCTCTAAATAATCGGACCTTAAGTTTCCTACTTATTCATCATACTTACTCATACTTATTCGAAGGTCCTCACCTGACTTCCGGATCCATGATCCCAGGTAACAGAAGTCGTCCACATGCTCAAGCATACCATCCTTTGAGCTTATGCTCATCCGATCAGAGACTTGCTGAGGACTTTCAAAGTTAACTGTCAGAATTTTGGTCTTTCTGGAGTTAATAAAAAGACCAGCACTAGAAGCAGCATGTTCTAATGAGCTGAGGAGCTGTTGGGCTCCCTCTAATGATTCTGAGAGTACTCCTAAGACATCAGCAAAGTCTAGATCAGTTAGGTACTTGGCAGGATTTCCTCGACTTCTGGAGCCAGTAGGTGGAGTTATCATCACCCCATCGTCATTATAATGATCTAAGGACATGCGTAGAACATAGTTAACCACAATAATGACCTAGAATGGTGCAAGTGGGTCTCCTTGGAGGACGCCCCATAACACTTCAAATGGTTCTGTGTCACCATCAACAGTAGATACAAATGTTGTCGAACCATCGTATACTGATCTGATTGCTGCAATAATTTCATCAGGAATCCCATATAATGAAAGTATGCTGAACATACGTGAGCGAGAGACTGAATCAAAGGCCTTGAAGAAGTCAACAAAGATAACAGCCAGATGCCTGTCTTTCTTTTTTGATAACTCTTCAATTATCCTTCTAAGTGCCAAAATGGGCTCCATGGTCCCACGACCTTTACGGAACCCATTTTGATTTCCACGGAGCAGTCTCTCAATGGGATCCCTGATGCGATTTAATAGAATCATATTGTATAGCTTTGCAGCAATCGAGATCAATGAGATTCCCCGAAAAGAACCAAAGAGTGTTAGGTTGCCCTTCTTGGGAACTGGCACCAACTTATTTGTTTTCATTTCTTGTGGGACTCTTGTTGTTCGGTACATGTCTACTATGATGGGATAGATGAGCTTTAAACACTCAGGTATTTTAAAGACCTCAGGGGGAACACCATCTACTCCACTGGCACGATTGGTCTTAATGCTCTTTGCAGCAGCCTTCACTTCTGCAAAGGAGATATCGCCAATGGGAATATCTGGGAGTACAGACTCAGACACTTTTACTTCTATAAAGTTATCAGGCAATACCCTGTCATTATTGAGGAGCTTTTCAAAGTGGGCTTTCCAACCATTGAGGCGATCGGCTGGTGATTCAGCCTTAACCTTGGTGGTTGGTTGGCTTTTCCGCCAGGTAAGCAGATTGATCGATTTCCATGCCTGGGATGATTGCCTGCTGTCGTCAGAATCATTGATGGCATCAACCTGTTGGTTTATTAGCTCCTGTAGATTAGCAGAGTACTGCCTGTTCAGGGACCTAGATGCAGCCTTAACTGCATTCTTGGCCGCTGTAGTCTGTTTGAGTCGGGACTCTTTCTGCGCCTTATGAAGGTCATTTCGGCACTTCTGAATTTTGTTGTCAGTCCAGGGGGCCATTTTCCTTTTTCGATTGGTGATTCAGCCTTAACCTTGGTGGTTGGTTGGCTTTTCCGCCAGGTAAGCAGATTGATCGATTTCCATGCCTGGGATGATTGCCTGCTGTCGTCAGAATCATTGATGGCATCAACCTGTTGGTTTATTAGCTCCTGTAGATTAGCAGAGTACTGCCTGTTCAGGGACCTAGATGCAGCCTTAACTGCATTCTTGGCCGCTGTAGTCTGTTTGAGTCGGGACTCTTTCTGCGCCTTATGAAGGTCATTTCGGCACTTCTGAATTTTGTTGTCAGTCCAGGGGGCCATTTTCCTTTTTCGATTGGTGATTCAGCCTTAACCTTGGTGGTTGGTTGGCTTTTCCGCCAGGTAAGCAGATTGATCGATTTCCATGCCTGGGATGATTGCCTGCTGTCGTCAGAATCATTGATGGCATCAACCTGTTGGTTTATTAGCTCCTGTAGATTAGCAGAGTACTGCCTGTTCAGGGACCTAGATGCAGCCTTAACTGCATTCTTGGCCGCTGTAGTCTGTTTGAGTCGGGACTCTTTCTGCGCCTTATGAAGGTCATTTCGGCACTTCTGAATTTTGTTGTCAGTCCAGGGGGCCATTTTCCTTTTTCGAGGGTATACAGGAACTGTTTCTGCAGCTGCTAACTTAACTGCTTAATTTAACTAAGTAAAAAAAGCGTAGTACCAAAGTATGAAAAAAACTAATCTCAATCTCAATTACACAAAAACAGCATCAAAATTCTTAGGTATTTATATTGACAATAAAATTTACTGGAAAACACACTGCAATTACATACACTCAAAAATCTCGAAACTTACTGGAATTTTTATTCAATTTAAGATACATTCTACCTCTGCACATTTTAAGAACCCTCTACTTCGCACTAGTTCATCCACATATCCTATACGGAATACTACTCTGGGGCAACGCACACAAAACACTGATAAATTGAAAATAAAAGTTAATAAAATTGTTCGAGCAATAACTTTCAGCCATTATCAAGCTCATGCTAACCCAATTTATAAAAACCTAAATATTTTACCTCTCGAAAAAGTATTCGAACTTGAAGTGGCTAAATATATGTATGATATTAAAAAAATGAAAAAAACTAAAGCATTACAAAATTTATTTGAACAAACTAGTTCCATCCACAGATATAACACTAGATCAATTTCTGCACAAAATTTTTTCGTTCCACGTGTAAGACTACAGCTCACCCAGAAATCCTTAAAAGTCACTGGCCCTAAAATATGGAATGCCCTCCCTAACGATATAAAAAATGCTAAATCAAAAACTCGTTTTCATATGAATTAAAAAAAATATTCCTTCAGACCCTATCTTAAAAAATACCTAGAGACAGTTTATTAATAATTACACTCCATAAACACACCATAATACAATAAATACAGTTAATTAATTAATTGATTATTATATTATGCAGATGGATACGGTAGTTTCGGATTCGGACAAACCACAGATAGATGTCAATGGCATCCCTCTTATGCGGTTTCTCTGCCGTCGCTTCACTTTCCACTTGGGAAAAAGTAGCGTCTGTTGATTCTCCATGGGTTGAGCGCTCCTCCAGCTGAGCTTTCCACTGA